>APFE030826553.1:117142-133993 GCA_000404065.3 Pinus taeda | reverse complement strand
ACCATGGTTGACCATGGTCAATTTTCATATTGAGACAATCTTTGCCAGAATGCAAAGTTAGAACACGATTAGCCATTGTTGATTTTCGTATTGAGACAATCCTTGTCACAATGAGACATTGGACCATGGTTGTCCATGATTGATTTTAATGTTGAGAGAACCTTTCTCACACTTCAACATTAAACCTCACCAACGATAATAAACCCAAGGGATTAATACTAAAAACCCACGGGAGTTATATTAAATCAAAGGGATTAATATTATAAACCCTAACATAAATACCATAAACCCTAAAATAAAAATGCTTGACCATGTTTTACCATGGTTGATTTTGATATTAAGACAATATTTGTGATAATGCAACATTATACCATGGTTGACCATGGTTGACCGTGGTTGATTTTCATATTGAGTAAAGCTTTCTCACAATGTCACATTGCACCTTGGTTGTGCATGGTTGACCATGACTATAAACCCAAGGGATTTATGTTAAACCCTAGGATTAATATTATAAACCTTATGAATAATATTATACCCTAGGAATATAAAGCATGAGATTGATAAGCCCAATGGATTAATTTTAAAACCCCAAGGTATTATAAACTGTAGGGAATGATATTAAACCCAAGGGATTAATATTACAAATGCCAGGTATATAAACCTTAAGATAGATATTATAAACCCAATGGAATAATATTAAACCTAAGGGGTAAATATTATAAACACTAAAAGAAACACGGTTGACCATGATTGATTTTCATATTAACAAAATCTTTGTGATAATGTAATGTTGGACCATGGTTGACCACGGTTGATTTTCATATTAACAAAATATTCGTCACAATGCAACATTCTAATATGGTTGACCATGATTGTTTTTCATATTGTAACAACCTTTCTCAAAATGCAACATTGGACAATGGTTGACCATCGTTGGCCATTGTTGATTTTTATATTGAGACAATATTTGTCATAATGCGATGCTAGGCCATGGTTGACCATGGATGACCATGTTGTCACAATGTGATGTTGGACCAAGACATAATCTTTGTCATAATTTGAGCATGGTTATTGACCATGGATGACCATGGTTGACCATGGATGACCATGGTTGACCATAATTGACCCTAAGGTAGATATGCACATGTTAAATACAATACAATATATAAATTTGTATTATACAAAATATTAGATATATATATTGTAACATTATAATTTACATGTAATAAATCTTCTCAGGATTTGCTATTTTTGTTTTATGTTTTGTTTTAGTGTATTATATTTTTCTTTTACAATTTCTTTTTTCTTTTTTAATATATATTTTGGGTGGCTGATACTTTAAATAGACCATGAGAGGTTAAAATAAAAATTCCAATTAATATGAATTTACTGGAATATATTCTATATATATCTATATATAGTATACCAAAATATAATTTGAATAGAAAACTTCAATAAATTCCCAATATTGTAGTGATATTTACGGATATATATATATTATATATTACCACAAAATATAATTTGAATTAGGAAACTTTCAATAAATTCCAATTTATGATTTACGGAATTTATATATAGTATACTATATATATATATATCTTATAATATATATATAATATATATATATATATTCCAAATGATAATTTTAATTAAAAAAACTTTCCAAATAAATTCACTCACTTTTTTTATTGCAAACTTAAACTTTTTTCAATAAATTCACTCACCTTTTTTTATTTGCAAACTTTTTAGTTTTTTATTTGTAAACTTTTTTTGACTTATTATAATTTGAATTAAATTATAATTTCGTTTTTCTTTTTACTTATTATAATTTATCAAATTAAAATACACAAAATATTTCAATAAATTCACTCACTTTTTTTATTTGCAAACCTTTTTGTTTTTTATTTGTAAACTTTTTTGACTTATTATAGTTTGAATTAAATTATAATTTCGTTTTTCTTTTTACTTATTATAATTTATCAAATTAAAATACACCCAACCCAACCATCGCCTCTTTGTAACACCACAAATAAAATGTGTCGAGGTAAAGTGTTTTTTCACATTCATAACACAATTTAATAATTTTATAAACTCAACAAACATGGTTATTCACGATGATAATCCATTATTTCATGATTCGACTCGGCAACATTGTTGCCCAAACTTTAATGTGCATACCACAAGAAAATAGATTGGCTTCCTGCCACACCTCACGGCTCTTCCAAATCGAACCCAATACTCTAATTGGGCTATAATCAACCATTCGAAAGCACAGGAAATAGAAATGCCTTCGGCGAATGAATCATAATAATTTTATTATAATGTATCTTATATATATACCAAAAGTGTTTTACATATTTTATATAATACAAAATAAAAATGAGTAAAAACTGAGGGGAAAGCAAATAAAAATATAAAAGAATCGTGTAAACGAATGATATGAAAAGGACATAGCGCAAGAGAATGATATAAACCAATCAAATTCAGGTTTAGTTGCAAATTTACTGTTTATAAAGGATTGTTGTTTATATGGTGTAGTATTTTAAATGTTTTTCACCGATTCTTTTTTAAAAAAGTTAAAGATCGAGGAGGCGAACAAAGAAAAGGGAAGCAGGTGCGCAAAATAAAACAAGATTATGATATCAATACATATGCCAGGTGTTTTGCCTGTTTTTCACACCAGACTTGAAGCGGTTAATGAGTGTTTACTTAACTCAGAATTTCTCAACCTAATACCGTTGGCTTACGTTTTCCATGATGGTCAGCTTCGTTGATTTATTCGGCGATGTCGAAACAAATTATGGTCTTGTTCTCATAAAGGAGGATGTAATGACTACAGTGAGGCCGCGAATCTCGATGGTCGATTAATACACTATGGGTTCACGCCGTTCTCTGAATGCATCGAAAAGACAAGTCTCGATCGGTGCTCACAAACGAGCTCTTCTGCAAAGCATTCGATGTTGGCTTGAACATCCTGCGTCCCTCCTCCACCAACAAACTCCACAATTCCTCCGCCCGACAAAGCGGGTGGCCACTGCCGTCAGTGGCGAAGAGCATGGCGGCGATGAATCCGCCGACGCCGGTGCCTATTTCCACATCAAAGAAATCGACAATTCGGGCCTCGGGCTCACCGCTTTGCCTATTTCCACATCAAAGAAATCGACAATTGGGGCCTCGGGCTCACCGCTTTTCCCCTGCATGGCCACTTCCAGATAAGCCAGTATGCGCCCCGATATGATGGCTTGCATCCCAAATCCCTACCATCAATGTAAGCTTTTTACCAGTCTACCTCTCCTTTTCCCAATCGTAGCCGAACAGATTTTTGTTCTCCAGCGCCGAGAAAATCTCGTAGCTGAGCTTGTTGTCGTGGCAGCTCAGTCAGCCATGCATAGCTTCCAGACCCAGCTCCATAATTCAACTTATCTCGAAGAACCTTAATGTGGCAAGGGACGTAAACAGATCCACTCTTCTATGAGCCCCAACCACGTTCCAGCCACGATTGCACGCTTCAATTCTAGGACGATTCAATTCCATCGGCCACGTTCCAGGCATGATCAAACGCTTGGTGCTCCCCTCCACCGCCGCTCCGCTCTGATCACGGGGACTCTTTGCCGCTGCATTTCCGGGGACTCTGATCATCTTTTGCTCTGCCAACTGTCTCTCCAACGCTCTGATGCAATTTAAAAATTTTAAAAATAACATATCATCTTTTCTGCAGGTAGCTTCATGTTCCATCGTTGCATGTAGGTAGATATTCTCAATGTAGATATGCTTTCGTTGCATGCAGGTAGATATGTTTATGAGAAGAAGTATGTAGGTAGATATATTTATGAGAAGAAGTATATTAGCTTTTGCACTAGATGTTGCAAAGGAAACGCCATAAGGCATAAATTGAAAAATGTAAATATTTTATTTTTTAAATAAATGAGAATCTAAATATAACCTAGATGTATTTTCCATTGGGATGGAAGAAAAGCATAGATAAAGATATATGTGATATGGTATTGTGATCTAAATATACCCCACATGTATTTTCCATTGGGAATTTTTCATGTTGGTGTTGATAGTTTGGACATTAAAATGATCTTATATTTTCCACGGAATTTTTCATTTTAATGTTGATTTGAGTGTCAAAACATAATTTAGGCATTAAAATGATCTTATCTTTATCTTATCTCATGACCTTTGTTTGAGTGATATTACCAATTTTCATAGACTCAATCTAATTAAACCTTAAGATGTCATTTACAAGTATTTAAAGAAAACCTAGCTATTGACAAGTGCTTAAAGAAAACTTAGTTATTACCATCGAACCTTTGAATGTGTGATTGACAAGTGTTCAAAGAAAACTTAGTTATTACCATCGAACCTTTGAATTTGTGGTTAATCAAGAACTCAACATTCACTTTGAATGTGTGGTTAATCATTTTGAATATGTGGTTAATCAAATATGAATCGTTTGCATGAATGTGTGGTTAATCAGGAACTCAACACTCACTTTGAATGTGTGGTTAATCAGATAGTTATTGGCAAGTATTTAAAGGAAACTTAGTTATTACCACCGAACCACTCACTTTGAATCTATGGTTAATCATTTGAATGTATGGTTAATCAAATAGTTATTGGCAAGTATTTAAAAGAAACTTAGTGACAACAACCATAGCCCTTATCCCCAACACCATCCATTATACCAATATCCCTTGATCAACACCAGCCAGTATCCAATATTCTGGTCCATCCTTTCCATTCCAGCCTTTCTATATGGTTCCAGAATCTATTCTTTCGGGCCAACCTTTCTTGTCTTTCAATTGTGAATAGGAAGGGGGATTGCAGAATGTAAGGCTCTTGAGCGGGAGGGAAGGAGATGCTTGAATTGGTTGGATAAACAATTTGTTAACTAAAGGATAGATTTCGACTACGCAGTAGGCATGTAAGAACCTAATGTAACAGAGAAAAACTTCAAGGACCTAAGCAGGAGGGAGGGGTGACTGCCTGAATCTGTATCCATGCCTGAGACCTTTCAATGGCTCATTCGTGCTTTTGTCAAAAGCATGACCACAAATGTTCATTCTGTTTAAGAAAATAATAAACCAAAAAAGAGTGACAAATAAGAGGTTGAGACTGGCTTAGCAAATGCTTGTCAAATGTCAAAAATAGTTAGTCATTGAAACATTCTGGGATAAAACTTTAGATGACTCAGAATTGCTGGCAGAATTAACATATGTTGAAGGAATCAGAGGATTGTCCTCATGTACTTGAGGCGATGGTCATGAATTTTATGTCAAAGGATAAGAGGATCCATAGGATGTGCAAGTAGCAAATGCATGCCATATGATTGCTACAAAGATGGTTACTTGAGATCTATCTGAAATCTTTGCAACTCCCAACAGGCAAATCAATGAACCAGTGAGTTGGACTTCTAAGCAAATCTGTTGTGACAATAAGTTTTTCATTTGATAGTGGGGTTACGTGCATTATATCCTAATATCAATGTGCCTCTTCTTTGTGTTGTCCATTTTGCAATATCCTAATTCCATGACTATAAACAAGACTCATTGGGTTGGTTCAGAATAATTCCTTTTCTTCAGGCCTGTTCTTGGGTTTTACTTTGGATCTCACTAGATTTGATTGTTTTGTGTGAATTTAGCATGTCCATGTTCATTTGGGCAATGTTTGCACCAAAGTTCATGTACTTTTAAAAATGCATATCACTGTTTCATAGACCTAATTCCATCAGAAATGTTTGTGTGATTATTTCCCTGTGCATAATTTGAAGGAACTTCCACACTTTGGTGCCATGAGTCTCGCATGTCTGACCTATCTAAACGTACTAAGAATTGATTCTTTCCAGAGTTCGGACTCTGCAGAAGATTGTTCCCAGCGGCAAGAAAATGGAAGTTCATACACTTTTTCAAGAGACCACCGACTATATTTTGAATCTTCAAATGTAAGTTCAAGGTTTGGAAGCTCTTGCAAATTTCTACACTGCGAATTCTGCAGGTTGTGTGGTCGAGCCTGCCCCACTAGAGGACCAATCAGCATCCTGCACTGCATAGGTCTGATATGGTATATACGCGAGCTTGCTTGCTTGTCTGTATAATTTTAACTATGCAGTGTATATATGAAGGCAACAAGGATGTAGCTGGTTGTTATCTTAGAATGTTTCTCACTGTATGGTATGGCTATATAAGGCCGATAAATTTACTCTTTATAAAGGTACTGCTCCTCGCTCAAGGAGGCTTGGCGTGGGATCTTGATTTGTGTAAAATTTTTGAGAAATATATCAAAATCTTTCCTGAATTTGGGCCACAAATAATATGTGATACATTTCTAAACTTTCGCTTGTTTTCTATTTTGGGTAAATAATCCATCAGGAGGAAATCATGATGTCTGTGTTTATCTCTTTCATGTCAACTTTTAAGTTTTCCCTGACTAGCTTTAATCATATTTTTGCAAACATGAAGGCACTAGAACAGGTAAAGGAAAATTTTGCAATATTTTTTCGTTTAGGAAACCGAGTTGCTGTGTCTTTTTTTTTCGCATTTAGGTGATGGTGCATAGGCAAAAGTAAAGAAATGAATATTTTTCTTGGTCTGTACTACAGAGTAAATATAGGTGTTAGAAGTTGGTTTATGAAGTCCAAAGTAATCAACTATTTAGTTCATTAAACTTAGTTTAAGGAACTGGTATATATGAGAAAATATGCATTCAATAATCAGGATGATTCTAAAATTTTATCAAAAGAATAAAGCAAAAGAATAAGATTGTTAGACTTCTTTTCCATAAAATATCAAGAATGAAATGTTAACTAACTTGATCACAAATTCTGAAAACAAAGATAAAGAACAAAAACAAGTAACTTAAAAGCTAAGAAAGAGTCTTACCCAGTTTACTGTTTAGAATTGATTTGCAAATAATCTCATTCATGTACTAAAAAAACTCATTGTACAAAATGAAAATCTCAGATGATAAATTTCAGATATTTATATTCAACACATGGCTCGCAGTCAAGCTAAATCTACGAAAAATGCTCTCTTTCATGGGAGTCTATTTTAAACTAATTAAGAGGTAATTTCTTTTATTAAGCTTCTAGATTCCTTGCTCGCCCACAAGTAAAAATGATACTAATCAAATTTGGTTCGCAAGAAATTCTCTCTAGACTTGTAGGGCAAGGATTAGTTAAATCTGGTTTGCGAGAGAAAAATGGCATTGCCACAGTAATATAAATCGTAGCAGACATCTTAATATATATTATATAATATAATATAATATATAATATATATATATATATAATGAGTATGTACTATAGAGATTTATTTATCTCAATGATAACTTGAGATTCTTCCAATTATGACAAAAGAGTAAAATATTTAAAATAGAGCATGGACTATAGAAATTTATCTGAATTATAACTTGATATTCTTGAGGATCTTATCCCACGCTGCATACAATTTAAGTGTATGTAAATGAAAAATTAATAGATCAATTTAATTTTAATTTTGACGGATTTGATTACTTATTCCTCCCCACTCTATGCTATTCTTCCCCACTCTATGCCGTAAATTAATAGATCAATTTAATCTTAATTTTGACGGATTTGATTACCTATTCCTCCCCATTCTATGCCTTACTGGATTTCTTTTGCAACATAAGATGCAAATGCTAGTTATATACTCTGAAACATCATTAATGCACTAATGCTCTATAACTCACATTGTTATTATAAAATCTTATTCACATGGTAGAACAACCTTTTTTTATTTATTTATGAAGCAAATGGGCCGATTCAAAGCAGGGGTTTTTATTAAAAAAAATAAAATATGTAACATTTCCTGACCAATAACCCATTAAATGCAAGAATCGTTGTTTTACAAATTATAAAATAATTTTTAAATATAAAATTAAAAGAAAATTTTGAAGTTTTCGAGTTGAATGTGTTACACCTTTATGACCTTTTTAAATAAATATTAATTATAAAGTTTTTGAAAGATAAATTTAAAAAAAATATGTACGTTCTACTCATTAAATGTGTGGGATGGTTCATCAATCGGACGGATCCGCGTGCTCTTCAATACTTAGATGAAACAACTAACACATTATAGCAGTGGAAAGTTTAACATACTTGAAATATATATATATATATTATATATTATATATATATATAATATATAGTATTATCTATGGTGCTTGATATTTTCACATCAACTTAGAATCCTCCCAAAGCATTCATAACAAAGCTAAATAAAAACAAAATTGAAGCCATGGTTATCATCGTTGGAGCAGATTTTCTCCAAAGCCCATCCATATCTAATTAAGCCTCGATCTAAATTTCAATAGAAGTTATTACTAATGTAGGGTGTGAATTGAAATGAAATGATGCTCTCTAATATATTTTTCAACTAATTATTTTAATTTTTAATAATGTCTATAAGTGTGGTTTATATTGAAATTGGGGTAAGAAATCTTTTCAACTAATATATATGGGGTTGAAGATTTAATGAATCTAGAATATTGTTAGTTATATGAAGAAATTTCATTAGGGGTTTTCAAAAATTTTCTCGGTTACAAAACTCATAACAATGAGACACCTCCATTCCCTCACCTCCTCCCATGCCTTTTGTAATTTCTTTTGTTTCTTTCTTTATGGTTTCAATTCATTGCTTGTAATGAGACTCTTACATGCCACTCCACCTCCATCTTTTACTTTCATGCGACCTATCCTTTATTATTTTACTTACCCTACTCATTCTTTGCCCTATTTTTCTCGCTTCTTGATGATATTGGTTCTTTTATTTTTGTTGTAATCATGTTGTGATCATTGTAGTTTCAGACTGCAACTCATTGTGAAATCTAGGACTTGAGAGACAAGGATGGTGGTAGAAGATCATGTCCGAGATGGGCATAGAATACCATTTTTCAAGTGCCTATTGTTTGATGGTCGGTATGGATTCTAGGTCTGAAGATATTGATTTGGTAAATGCATCGATGGTTTTGATGGTTGTGTGGAATTTGTGACTGAACAGGTTAGTTTTTATGGTCCTATGGAATTTTCCTTGATTTGGCACATGTGTGGATAGTTTTGTAATCCAATTGAACATGATATTTATTTTTATTTTTGTTTAGATTTAATAGAATTTATGGACTGGTAGGGTTCAGAACCCCCAATTTTTTGATATGTGGAATTTGCCTCTGAACAAGGTTGATGGGACATGCTATCAATTTATTTTAAATACAATGTTAACATGGCTTAAAATTCAAATTTTAATTTTGGTTTAAAGGAAGAACTACACATTTTTATTTATTTGATACTAATTTTATTGTGCATAAAATAAAGGTTTTGATATTATATACCAACAATGATATGTGTGGGAATATGCCTCTGAAAAAGGTTAATGGGACAGGTTATCAATTCATTTTAAATATAATATTTAGATGGCTTCCAATCTTTTACAGCTTCTAAAAGAATCCCCACACTATCAATGCTACAACATGCTTATGCTAATCTTAATTAAGTGATAACACGATAGGAAGTTCACATAATTTGTGCATTATATAGCAGACTAAACTCTATAAAATCAAGTAGTAAAAAATGTCTTCGGTGAGAATATTTATGCTTGTCAGATGGAACCTGACACACCCTACAAAAGTAAAAGGAATTTGGACAAGACATAGTCAGGCACTTTTGAATAGCATTTTTCGGAAAATACTGGATACAAGCCCAAGAAATCAAGTATAAGATAACCATGGAAAATAGGGCATATAAAGATTTCAGCCAACATAACCATCTTATCAGAAACTCTAAATTTATAGTGAGTTCGTATGTAAAGTTTTCAGCCAACAAAAGCATCTTACAAAAAAACTCTCAATTTACAGCGAATTCTCATGTAAAAGTTTCAGCCAACAGAACCATCTTACCAAAAACTTTCTCACAATTTATAGCGAGATATAGACTTAACCATCTTACCAAAAACTCTCAATTTATAGCGATGAAGCTTCGAACTCGCTTATGACAATTGTTTCAGGACTTCAGTGCATAGAACTTCAAATTTTAAATCATTCTAAACAACATTATGAGGTAAGTAAGCCCTCAAAATCCTTTACCTAACATTTACATGCACCAAATGTAGGCCCCACCTAACAAGGGCCTTTTAGTGGATACAATTCAACAAGCAGGATGTACAAAGCAAATTCCAAATAGAGTCTGATACTATACTGCATTTTGCTGCCAGGGAAAAAGGTATATTCTACCTTTACGTAGTGGTGTAAACAACCTTCAGTTGCATATGACCATTCCAATCTGCTTTGAGCTGAGCAGCTCAAGAGTATCTGTGAATTGGAATTTGCAACATTATAATAATATGATAGAAAACTACCTAATCCATGTGCTTCAAAGCTAGTTCTTTGATACATAATACTAATTAATTAGATTGCAACCGTTTTGTAGTCTCCATCTGCCAAAGTATTTGCTTATGCTATTGTCTCACTAGAATCTGGTAAGAGAATTTTTTGTTTCCCTCATCGAACACTCAGGTACCAGTTGAAGCAGGGCACTCAGAGCTAGTTTATTGAGTTACAAGGTCAAAGGCAGTAGCAGGTTAAGAGGTTCTTTCTTTCTTCCTTATTTTCCTCACACAAGGCGACATCTATTGTCTTACTGGGATCTGGTAATTTTTTTCCACATCGAACACTTAGGTAGTAGTTGAAGCAGGGAACTCAGAGCTAGTTGATTTAGTTACAAATTCAAAGCCAGGAGCAGGGTAGGAGGTTTTTTTTTTCTTCCTTCTTTCCCTCACGCAAGGCCACATCCCCATTCTTCGTTCTTCTATTGTTACATTCATTTTCTTAAATGACTGATATAAATTTTAATTAAGAGACATCTATACACACATCGTATATATTATTTGTCCAATATTTCTCCCAAATCTATCTAATTATAAAGACCAAAACAGATCCCTACACAATCAAACCTAAACAAATGAAATCCTAAAAGGTTCTTTTCTGATAGGACCAAGACAGGTCCCTACAAAATCAAACCTAAACAAATGAAATACTAGGTGATTCTTTTATATTTTATTGAAATTGGAAAACCTAACGTGAGAATATTAGGAAAACCTAATGTGATAATATGAGGTGTAGAGCACAATAATTCAATTCCAAAACCAGGCCATCTATCTGACTCATAAAATGAAGATAAAAATTGACCTTTTATTGCTAATACTGAATATCCAAGTAAGACAAGGAATTGTAGCTCTACTACTCACAGAACCAAGTAAACACCCAAGTCCTTCCAAATAGCGGAAATTATATTCTGAAACTGCTACTGGTAATTTGCCTCCAAACAGGGTTGATGGGACATGCTATCAATTTATTTTAAATACAATGTTTACATGGCTTCAAATTCAAATTTTGGTTTAAAGGAAGCGCTACAAATTTTTATTTATTTGATACTGATTTTATTTTGCATAAGATAGAGGTTTTGATATTATATACCAATAATGATATGTGTGGGAATATGCCTTTGAAAACGGTTAACGAGACAGGTTATCAATTCATTTTAAATATAATATTTAGATGGCTTCCAAATTAATTTTTTGTTTAAAGAAAGGACTACTATTTTTTATTTATTCAATAGTGATTTTATTGTGCATAAAGTAGAGGTGTCAATTTTATTTACCAACAATGATATATGTTGCTTCATTTCTGGTAAATGAAATTTGGGACCCAGGAATAGTGGACAATGCAAAGAAATGAGGTCACTAACTCTTGTCGTTGATTGGGTAATTGATTTTTCATTCACTTATTTCTTTGCCTACTAAAATGTCCAAATACCCATGTAGCTATAGAACCAATTAAGACCATAGAAGTGTTTCAATGCACAATAGAACTTGGAGGTGAAAATAAGGTAACTCAACCGATATTGGGAAAAAGTAGTCAAAGTGCAATGCATTGGTTGATTGTCCGAATTCAATGCTAGAGAACATTTGGCTTATAGTACAAGAAATACTCTTGATTGTCCAAATTCAATCTTTTCTTGCATAGATATTATTGTGTCCAATATTATTATTTAATTGCTTTGGAAAAAAAAATGGAAGTTTAATTAGAATATATACCCCTACGTCTAAATATCTGGAATATCACCATTTCCTCCATATCACTGAATCTAAATATCTCTCATATTTCTCCCTTTCCTCCATATCACTGAATCTAAATATCTCTCATATTTCTCCCTTTCCTCCATATCATTGAATCTAAATATCTCTTATATTTCTCCCTTTCCCCATATCACTAAATCTAAATATGTCTCCCTTTCTTCATCCCATCTCTAGAATGTCTCCCTTTCTTTTATAAATGCCTATGTCTTCCTTCCTTCTAGGAATGTCTCAAAAATTTGAACTTATTGAATAAAAAAGAATTATTACATAACAAAATGCAATCTTTTACAACTTCTAAAATAATCCCCACACTATCAATGCTACATCATGCTTATATTAATCTTAATTAAGTGATAACATGATAGGAAGTTCGCATAATTTGTGCATTATATAGCAGACTAAACTCTATAAAATCAAGTAGTAAAAGATGTCTTTGGTGAGTATATTTATGCTTGTCAGATGGAACCTGACACACCCTACAAAAGCAAAAGGAATTTGGACAAGACGTAGTCAGGCACTTTTGAATAGCATTTTTCGGAAAATATTGGATACAAGCCCAAGCAATCAAGTATAAGATAACCCTGGAAAACAGGGCATACAAATATTTCAGCCAACATCACCATCTTATCAGAAACTCTAAATTTATAGCAAGTTCGTATGTAAAGTTTTCAGCCAACAGAACCATCTTACCAAAAAACTCTCAATTTATAGTGAATTCGCATGTAAAAGTTTCAGCCAATAGAACCATCTTACCAAAAACTTTCTCACAATTTGTAGCGAGATAGAGACTTAACCATCTCACCAAAAACTCTCAATTTATACTGATGAAGCCTCTAACTCGCCTATGACAATTGTTTCAGGACTTCAGTGCATAGAACTTCAAATTTTACATCATTCTAAACAACATTATGAGGTAAGTAAACCTTCAAAAATGTTTACCTGACATTTACATGCACCAAATGTAGGCCCCACCTAACAAGGGCCTTTTAGTGGATACAATTCAACAAGCAGGATGTACAGAGCAAATTCCAAACAGTGTTTGATACTATACCGCATTTTGCTGCCAGGAAAAAAGGTATATTCTACCTTTACGTAGTGGTGTAAATAGCCTTCAGTTGCATATGACCATTCCAATCTTCTTTGAGTTGAGCAGCTCAAGAGTATCTGTGAATTGGAATTTGCAACATTATAATAATGGGATAGAAAACTACCTAATCCACGTGCTTCAAAGCTAGCTCTTTGATACATAATACTAATTAATTAGATCGAGATTGACATAGAACCAGGTCTACCAGGCATTTCAAAGCTAGCTCTTTTATGCATAATACTAATTAATTAGATCACAATTCTTTTGTAGTCTCCATATGTCAAAGTAGTTGCTTATGCTATTGTCTTACTGGGATTTGGTAAGAGAATTTTTTGTTTCCCTCATCGAACACTCAGGTGCCGGTTGAAGCAGGGCACTCAGAGCTAGTTTATTGAGT
This sequence comes from Pinus taeda, assembly GCA_000404065.3. Taxonomy (NCBI): domain Eukaryota; kingdom Viridiplantae; phylum Streptophyta; class Pinopsida; order Pinales; family Pinaceae; genus Pinus; species Pinus taeda. Next base: position 120,357 of record APFE030826553.1, on the reverse strand, counting down.
TACAAGGTCAAAGGCAGGAGCAGGGTAAGAGGTTCTTTCTTCTTTTCCTCACACAAGGTGACATCTATTGGGATCTATTAAGCGTTTTCAACATCGAACACTCAGGTTGCAGTTGAAGCAAGGCACTCAGAACTAGTTGATTTAGTTACAAAGTCAAAGCCAGTAGTAGGGTGGGAGGTTTTTTCTTTCTTCCTTCTTTCCCTTACATAAGGCCACATCCCCATTATTCATTCTTCTACTGTTACATTCATTTTCTTAAATGACTGATATAAATTATAATTAAGAGACATCTATACACGCATCGTACATATTATTTGTCCAATATTTCTCCCAAAGCTATCTAATTATAAAGACCAAAACAGATCCCTACACAATCAAACCAGAACAAATGAAATCCTAAAAGATTCTTTTTTGACCAAGACAGGTCCCTACAAAATCAAACCTAAACAAATGAAATCCTAGTCGATTCTTTTATATTTTATTGAAATTGGAAAACCTAATGTGAGAATATTAGGAAAACCTAATGTGAGAATATGAGGTGTAGAGCATGATAATTCAATTCCAAAACCAGGCCATCTATCTGACTCATAAAATGAAGATAAAACTTGACCTTTTATTGCTAATATTGAATATCCAAGTAAGACAAGGAATTGCAGCTCTACTACTCACAAAACCAAGTAAACACCTAAGTACTTCCAAATAGTAGAAATTATATTCTGAAACTACTACTAGTATACTTGGGCAACCAGTCCAAGCAGAAGTAGAGCCACCAGACGCAATATCTCAGAAATAGTCTGCAAAGATACTGCTCTCTTTTTACTGCCAGCAGAAGAAGTGTTAGCGTTAGGAGTTGAAGCAGATCCTGCATGCCCACAACGACAAATCACATTATATAACAAATTTAGATCCAAGTGTCTTTGCACCTAACTCTCACATCTAATTCATACAAGCCCCTAACAAGAAAATCAGAAATAAAAAATATCTATGTTTATGCCAAGAGAACAAACAAAAACTTTATTAATGAAGAGGAGAAGAGAAAAACTAAACCTGAGGCGGTGCTGTTTTCACCAACTGTCAAAACAACAAAGAAAGAAACCATAAGGTATCACAAAAACTAAAAAAATGGTAATTTTTGAAGAGAAAATGGGGTTTGATGCAGAATCGTACGTTTAGAGCAACTGTTGGCAGAAGCATTGAGGCCGACCTCCTAGCTCGCATGTATGCATCCAACTTCTCCCAAATCTCTATTGCTACAACTTTATATTGATGCCGCTTATGTTTTCTAATCTGCAGGTAAATTACACGAGCTAAACAATAATCAGAAAAAATTAATGGAAAAATAAATGAGCGTACATGATACAATAAGCTGTAATAGACTGAAATTTATCCCATCATCTGGAACAAGACAAATCCATAAGCAGCGTGTTATAGAAGGAGACCTCGGAAACTTGACAATACTCGAAATAGTAACAGAAAAGTCTAAATCTCATACTGAAACTATCTTCACATTCTACTGCCTCGCAGATTTAGCAGACTCCACACTGTCATCTTCAAAGCGAATGTAAAACCCCAGGACTATAAACATCAACACCATATATTAGATATTGACATACCAGTGGAAATTATATTCTAAAACTCCTACTAGTATACTTGGGCAGCCAGTCCAAGTAGAAGGAGAGCCAGCAGACGCAATATCTCAGAAACAATCTGCAAAGATACTGCTCTCTTTTTACTGCTGGCAGAAGAAGTGTTAGCGTTAAGAGCTGAAGCAGATCCTGCATACCCACAACCACAAATCACATTATCTAACAGATTCAGATCCAAGTGTCTTTACACATAACTCTCACATCTGATTCATTCAAGCCCTTAACAACAAAATTCGCAATAAAAAATATCTATGTCTATGCTAAGAGAATAAACAAAAACTTTAGTAATGAAGAGGAGAAGAAAAAACTAAACCTGAAGAGGCATTGTTTTCACCAACTATAAAAACAACAAAGAAAGAAACCATAAGGTCTCACAAAAACTAAAAAAATGGTAATTTGTGAAGAGAAAATGGGGTTTGACGCAGAATCGTACGTTTAGAGCAATCGCTGGCAGAAGCATTGAGACCAACCTCCTAGCCTGCATGTATGCATCCAACTTCTCCCAAATCTCTATTGCTGTAGCTTTATCTTGATGCCGCTTATGTTTTCTAATCTGCAGGTAAATTACACGAGCTAAACGAATGGCTCGCTGGCGGTGTGTCCGTCCCGCTTCCTCATTAATCGTTCAGTTTTGGATCAGTCTTGGATCAACGATCACACTTCATTCAATCGTCTAACACCACAAATCCACGGTCAACAATAGGACACGGTGGTGGCTGGGGCAATTCATTTCAAAGGGAAACACCTTACGGCGTAATTATCCTCAAATTTAATCTCAACCGTCTAAATTTTTTGATTAAAAAAGGTTGAATAGGGGAGCTTTGGACTAATTAATGTTCCAGGCCTAATTAATATTCCAATAGTGGAGATTTGTAAAATCTTAAGTTTAAGAGTAAATTTGCAAATAATATTTTTATAGGTAAATTTTAACATTTATTTGGATTTCAATTTGTTAGTCACAAATAGTAAATTAGACTAAAAGATTTTCTCTTTTGCATGTCAAAGGTACAAGCATTTACAATATAAATATTTATCTTATTATTGAAAGTAAATAAGACAACCATCATAACATGGAGTTCTGAAAAAGTAGGTGAATGAATATAATAAATATAACCAAAATGAATGAATAAGTACAATAACTTTGACCATTCAATTAATTAGCAAAGCTAGTTTTCTCGTTAAAATCAAAATATTTGAAGTATGAAAAGTTAGGATGGTAATGGCCCATATAACTCAATCTACTTCAACTTTGTATAATCCACCATTCAATCCACCATTGCAATACGTTGGTCGATGACTTTATCAAGTTAAATTTAAAATTTAACTTAATAAAGGTATGGTATTATCTTTCAGGGTGTGGAATACTTTCCTAGAAAACATAATTTTATAATAATATTGATGAGTATGTTTAAAATATTAAGATTAACAATTTTTATTATTACTACTTTGTTATTTTTTTTACATATTTTACACAGCAACCTATTATTTAAGAAAAAATTTCATAATAATGATAAATAAATAAGTGTAATACGTAATTGTTTATTTTAATGTATTTAAAAATTTAGATTT
>APFE030826553.1:54791-110368 GCA_000404065.3 Pinus taeda | reverse complement strand
ACTACTGTATTCATCTGTGATCTATTTGTGAGCAATGTCGTTTGGTGTTCTATCTGAGGAAATTACAATGTAAATTCCTATATATAGAAGCAAGTCATATGGCCATTGTATTTGCCACTCCCAACTCTGGTGGTTGGGGAAAATTTGAGAAAAATAAAGGTAGAAAAGAATAGTTTAGTCTAATTTCTATGAGAGTTTTTCTTTTTAGGATACAAAGTAAAATTGGTTTTCTTGAAGGCTTATTAACATTTAAAAACATGTAATTTTGTTTCTTTTAAAATAAATTTATGATTTTGAAATAAAGAAAATTATAAAATAATAGCCATGGGTTTGTATATTTTAATTAAAATTTAAAATTTGTATAATACATTTTTTTCCATTTTTTCTTTTAATAAAATAAAAATATTTATTATATTTTTAATTATTTTTATAAATTATTAAATTTGTAATTTATACATATATCTATTCATTATAATTCCGCACTAAGTTAAATTTGAATTTATTTTAACTTTTAATTTATAATATTATTAAATAAATAGATGTAAAAAATTTAAATATTGATATTTCATAAAGTTTGGTAACTAATAATTTAGATTTAATATTTACAAATTAAATGTAATGTGATTAACTTATTAAATTAATAAAATCAATATATTGTATTATAATTCATTTTAAATTTTAATTATCAAGTATTTATTAAGATTAAAATAAATTAGAAAAAATGAATTGATATAAATATGAATAAATTTAAGTTAAATGTATTTATTTGAGTTCATATATTTTCACAAAATTAGCTTAATGTAAGTAGTTCATTTTAAAACATAGAATAAAATTAACGTTTTGAATTATTTCAATTTTATCATTATAAAAATAAATGAAATGAATTATTTTAGATTGTACCAATTTTTTATTTTTTATCTTGTGGAGACAATTATATCGAATTTGGAAATTAGATATTACGCCAAGGATTACAATAAATCATATTGATCTATCACAAGGGAGATTAAATCATAAGAAAAAAGATGTACTCTTCAAAGCAACAAGCGAGATAACTGGAAATAGATTTAAACATCATTAAACAAGCTTAAATCGGGATAGTAGCATATTTTTCCTTCCAAAAAAACAAATACAAAAGTGGAACCATGATACACAATCATAACACAGTCAAGTAAGGGGATCATAATCAGAGCCTGCCATTCAGATAGGAGTTGTTGGATCTGCAATAGGTCTATTAGTGGTTGGTTGAATGTTGAGATGATGTTCTATCCCTTCCAACCTGTGGTCGATATTCTTCGTCCTGTGATCAGAATATTTCAACTGCCCATGCATGTGATCCAAGGATTTTAGAAAATCCTTCCAACACTCATGGAAATCCAATAGAGTACGTCCCTACATGCACTTCATTTTTCTAATACAAGTCTATTGTCTACATATATTGATTAAATATTCCTCATATATGTCTCGTATCAGGGATCCAATCTGTCCATTCTGCCAACACTTTAATATATGAGAGGGAAGTTTTGTGGGAAGAGGCTTCCCCTCTAGACCAATCCATTTCTATTACACATGAACGTGGATCTACTCCCTATATTTGGTTGTGAAATTGTTAGTTCAATGATGTAGACATATATTTCCTCTACTGAACATTCCTTGCAATATGCTTCCTTTCACCTTACTTGTGCTTTTTTTCTAAGCATGGAGAGAGGAACACTTGGAGCCTAGGATATGGAACACAATCTACTCTCATAAAAAATAATCTCTCTAACACAGAGCCACCTCACTTTGGACTGTCCAAAATCTCTGAGGTAAATAGCTTGAAATGCCATAGGTGAGGCACCCTTTCCATCTCAGTAAACACCCCCCATTGTAAATTCAATACTGCACCCCTACTAATTCCTTGTTTCCATGAAAGAACAAGTTCACAAAGCTACTAGTTAAAGTGGGTTGACACCAAAGAAAAGTATTTTAAATAAAAGATACAACTACCACCGAACCCATGTTGATGTGTGAAAGTTAGTGGACTAGTGAAAACCCAAGGAGTCTCATAATAAAATATACCACCATTTACCAAGGGCACACTTAAACCATAGCCAGTGGCCTTGAGTCTTGGTTATATTACTACATCAACAGAAAACACCAACACCCGATATTAAAAGAACCCCAAGGAACCTCAAGATAGATATGGTAGTGATCATACCTACACCAGAAAACCCTCATAGGACTAACATAGGGTTAACGAATTTGTAGCCTCCATAAGGTCCTTCATTTACAAAGCACCAAAAGATGAAAAACAAATATAAAAATACCAACCATCAATATAGTCTAGGAAATAGGGAATGAGTCACCCATAATAACTTCTAAATAGAATAGACATAAGACATAACTAGAAGGAGGACTCCAATCACGATGATAACTATTACATGAAGAGAAAATAGTGAGGATCCATCATAATTTCCTGAGTTGAACAACAAAAAACAAAATTATCTCCAACTTTTCCATCCGAGAACTTGGCGGTCTACTCTGCAGGCATTTAATGTTGTGATTCTATGAATTCAATATATGAGATAGAAATGGAGCTTGCAAAAAATACAATCCCTAACTCGTGACACTCACATTTTTCCCATGGTAGAGAAAAAATTACGAAAAGACACCCTTTACTCTACAATATTTTCCTTGACTACTTACCCTATTGTCGCTTATATCCTCATACCCATATTTCATCTACGAATACTAGACATGAAACCAAACTATCTCCCTCTCGATATGGACTATTGATCCAGACAAGTGAATCAACACAAGCATGTAAGTCATTATCCTTCCTCATCGCATAGTTAGTGTCGTCTACCTCATTCCCGCATCATCTTCTCATTTTTCTTCTCACGTGGAGTGTTAATACCTTGTACATATCGATTACACTTGTTGGGGGCATGTTGCAATGTCCTGCAACCTACTAGTCTAGTGGGGACGTGGAAATCCACAGCCCCCCTCTTTGCCTCGATAGTCATCCATGAGGGGTAGATTGTACCAAAATTAATACACTTAATTAAAATGTTTATAAAAATTAAAATTACAACCAAATAAATTTTGAATAATATTGATTAAATAACTACAAAATCAAAATTGTTGACTTGTAAAAGAATCATATAGAAAATACAATTAATCTAAATATAATACATTTAAAAATAATAATAAATAATAAAGCCTTGATATTACATTAGTTTGTGTTTTTTTTAGAGAAGACAATCACAATTTTATTATGTAAACAACCAATAAAATTACATTATATAAACACACCTTATGTGTATGCAATCCCGATCGAAAACATGTTTGTGACAAAGGTAATCATTAGACAAAGATGGATTAGGGTATGAAACCCCGGGGTCAAAAAGCCCCAAACCACTAAGTATAATGATTCCAAATGAATTAGGCATGCATGCCCAACCAAAAACAGAGGTAGGGCATGCAGGCTCCCATAAAACCCATATAGGGGTAAAACATATCATAAAAACTAGCTAACACTAGATCTAAACTAATAGGAAACTAAGGCTGGGAAAATAACCCATGCCATGGAGAAACAATGAAAAAGTGGTAGAAAACCCATTAACAAAAAATAAACAAGATCTGGGCACAAGCCACCTTGCTAGCTCAAAACATAGACCTCAAACGAGGCCTTAGAGAAAAAATTGGGTCACAAAAAGCCTAAAGAGAATCCATGTCGAAAACCTTACAACGAGGAGAGACATTGACACCAGAGAAAGCTTGGGAAGTGGTAAGAAGATGCTATGAAGCAACTCTTCCAATAATAAGAGGACAAAAGAAGATGAACATGCAGACACAACAATAAATGAAAAGAACCTATGTTGAAATACAAGACTGGTCAAAAACAAGATTCTGGAACATAATAGACTAGCTGCAATGGTCAACGAAAAACCTTGGATTGAATAGGCGTGAAGAATATTTCCAAACAAATGATTTCCACCCAGCCATACTCCTCCTCGACTCTTCCATAGTGGACAGCGCAAACGCGTGACAAAGAGAAACCAAAAAAACAAAAATAGTAAACCACGGTAGCTAAAAATCATCGTACACAATGCATATAGTGCCACAAACTAGGATCTGCACTTGCAAGAAGAAGGCGCACAACAGAAAATTGGAAACGGAGGCATAAACAGAGGTTGAAACGGTTAGGGTTAGCTACCCCGCCCTGCTCCCTCAACTCCAATCAAAATTTCCCATCAGTTACATTAGTTTGTGTTAAATTAGATTATTAATGAATAATTATTAGGAAAGTATAAAGATAAAATAATAAGCTTGAACCTTGGTAAAAGTTGAAAATTTTTATTGATACAAGTGTGATAGTGTTATTTATTAGTTTTCCCTTATTCTATGAATTTTTTGGGTATTTCTACCATTGAATTTTGGTCTATAATATTGGATATAAAAAGTAATTTTTTATTGGAAAGAAAGACACAAAATTAAAGTAGGAATAATAATATAGCTAACAACTAAAGAATGAAAATAACAAATTTTGGATTACATAAATTTCTTCCAGAAGATCGTATCCATCTTTCATTATTTCATCCGTCAGAAGTTACACAATGATTTTATAGTATTTAGGTTAGTGTAAACTCATGCTTCTCTTGTAATATTCTCTTTCTTGATCTAGTCAAAATGGATAGAATCTGTCCATGGTATCATCCCATTGTATTTGCCTTCAGTTTTGGAGGGAAAGCAATAAAATAGGGTCTTGAGAGAGTCATTAAAGCCTAGAAAAGGCGATAGAAGCTAACCATTTGGATCATTCGGGTTTATCTATTTTGTTGTGTTTTCTTGAGAACTTGGTGTGGCAAGTTCCAATTTGATCCCAAGGTCGAAAACATCATGGCTGTTATTTTGTCTAGTGGATCCATCCAAGGTTCCACGATTGTGTTTTAGCGCATTTGTGTTCTCTTTGGATAAGCAGTCGCACATTCCATTGCAGGGGCTTGAAATTTATTGTATGGGCATATACCATATTCTTTATTTATTAATATATATAAAAGCTACATTTCTATATCTTGTTGTAGTTATTGCTTTGATCGCAATTATTTTTAACTAGAACACCTAGATGTGTGAGAATCGATCGATTATTTCATTATTTTGGATATTACGGTGGTATCATAGTTGTGGATCTTTCTAGCCTAGTGGTTTCATGTAAGGAACATCAGTGGAATTTATCCTCAGCATAGTCTGCATTCTTCCATCTTCGATGGTACTCAATATCACTCTAGTTGGTTTATTACTTTTCACTTAATTGTTTTTAGAAGCATATTACAAAAAGTTCGAGATTTTATTATTTTGCATGGCTTTATTAAATTATATCCGTTGTACAAAATCTGAAAATATACCTATTCATATTCCAATTCAAGTTTAGAAGACCGAGATCTAAATATTTAGTAGAGATTGAGCCCTTATTGGAAGGGATCCAATCTCATCATTAAGGGTTAGTCTTGGCTGCCATAGGCATCAAATCAAGAAATATTATGCCTTTCATTTGGTATCCTACTGATCTACTCAGCTAATCAGCTTAAAAGGGCATGACCATAAGTTGTGTTCTCAATGGGAAGCTTGGTATGGTAGTGATAAGGAAAAGTCACATGCGCATTGTCGGATGTTAAACGCACACATGGTAGAGACAAAATAGGAAAGATAAGCATGATAGAGTACCTATTATTTGATAGTGATATACATTTATAGTGCATTCGTGTGACCCTTCGGTTCCACATCCCAAGGTCTCTTTGACTCTCATGGCTGTTTACATTATACACCAACCCATGGCGGATTAGGTGTCCAACATTCCCCCCCTTAATCCGAAGGGTTATGTATGAGTCTAAGAAGAGAGCTGTAATAAAAAATGTTCAAAAATGCATGGCAACACTAGGCTGAATGTGCTCTCTGAAATGTTGGTATAAAGGCAGGTGGTTTAAGGATGACCACCAACACTGGAACGCTTAGGGCAGTTCCCATAACTCTTCCAAGCCTAGCATGAAGCTCAGGTCTTCTACTAGAGGAAGTGCTCCTGATGTTTTGAGGAGGGAAACCTTAAACCAATAAAGGGAGGTCTCACCCCACATAAAAGGGAGAACCTCAACCTAAAAAGGGAAGTCTCAACCTGTGATGGTTTAAGGATTACCACCAACTTTGGAATGCTTAATGCAATTCCCAGAACTATTCCAAAACTGGCAAGAAGCTGAAGCCTTCTGCTAGAGGAAGTGTTCCCAATTCTTTAAAGAGGTATCGCTGACTGAAGGCATGCTCAGGGGCATCTTTGTCTTTGGATAAAACTCTGAATCTGCTATGGCAGGCTATGGCTCAGGCTCATGTGATGTGGCTTTGAAGCTTTTACGTCACCATCATTTCCCCCCCTGTCAGATACAAGGTGAGATGTTGGGGAAACTCAACTGCAAGACTTTTCAATACTCTAGAACAAGTTCTAACATATGTCTGGAAAATCTTCTTGGCTGTTGATTCCCTTTGCCAAGAAGCGATCCATCCAAGATGAATCTTTGCTCCTGCAGGAGGTTTGTTTTTGAAGCATTTGTTTGAAGAATTACTGGTTTTATGATAGTGCTTACATGGATGAAGATAAAAATAGTGATCTTTTAGATGGCCAACTCATTCATAGTGTTGGCATTTCACAATCTGTTTTTGTTACTGTGCAAGAGGAGCAAAATCTGGAACAACTGAAGTTGAACTGTCATGAAGGAATCTAGAACTCTAAAACTGAATGGGTTTTGAGTAATCTAGAATATGAAAGGACACGTCCTTGTCATATCCAAGACCAGTTTTGTGTTTGTTATGGACAAGCTCTTCCCAAGGTCTAATGATGGGCTTAGGAAGTGCAAACTAAAATTTTTCATCTGCATTTAACTTTGCGACTTTATTGGGCATTGGATTTGAATCAATTGTAACATTTTTGTCTTGTTGTTTATGGGAGTCTGTTTCAATCTTCTGAAAAGAAGTAGGTTCAGAATGATGACTCCACTGCGGTAATTCTTCATGTTGTAGTAGAGATTCAAGCTGTAAAAAAAAAATCTTCTCTTGTGTATATTGCAAGCAAGTTTGAATGTCAAAAGGAGTTTCCTTGCTAATGTTGATTTTGCTTTCAGTAGTTGACATAATTAGAATTCTTAATAACTCTAATAAATTGCCAATTTGAGCCATTTTTAAACTTTAATAGGTCAACTCAATTCATCAACAATAATCTAAAATAAATAAAACTCAATTCGTAATCTTCAATGTTTCAAACCGGCACAGAAAGCAACGCGAAACTTTTACAATACTAATGCAGAGAATACACTTGGTAATTTATCCCAATGGGCAAAGATTGAATGGGCTGATCTGGGACTGTTTGAGCCCAACTTGGCACTCCAAAGAAGTTGCTAGATGAATAGGAAATGCAAATTTGTAGTGATAGGTTGCTAGCTTGCTATAGAGATGAGGAAAACTCATCTTTCTCTTAAAAAAAGCTACTATAGGTGAAAGAAATCAACTTGGTGTTCTACTTACAAACCCAAGATGATTCCTATATGCGTAGATCCTTTTTTGACTCCATGTTGGCTAGTTGTATTTTGGTCTTATTCCATCCTAGTTCTGCATATGCCCTGTATATTTGGAATCTTCCGAAGACGACGACATCCTGAAGAGAAATATTAACATAGAGCAGATACTGCTTCATATCCATCCTGAATAGGTGAAAAGGATGAGAGCTGAGGTGATAAAGCTCATTTCGGATTTATCACCATGGTGATCCCCGCTCTAAGCTAAACAATTTCAAGTATGCATTTGTGTTCTGGATCGAATATCATCACTGTCCTCATCAAAATCTAGATTTTACCTTGTTGATGACTTAATTCACAGCGGTTGGTTGGCTGTGCATGCCTAAGAAAGGTTTTGGTGGACAATGGCAGTTGGTTTGTAAGAGGGTATTGCAGCGATGTTACCAGCAGTCAAATCAAAGTCCAAGGAGAAGCCCTCAGTGAAAGATTAGAAGGTCTCATCTAAGCATGTATTAACAAATTGTGGCACTTATGCCAGTCCATACAATCCAAGGCACATTTCATATGCTTGACTTAGTAATTGTCTCTTCAGGGGCCTCATTGCATAATGGGCAGTTTGACATTGATGATAATTCTGGTTCTTTTGCAACTAACATAGATTTTGATTCACTTTCCAACAATGGTAGTTGTTCTAGTGAATCAGAAGATCAAAAATACAAAAATGGAATAGGCAGACCAGATAATCCACTAGGCTTGATAGGTGGAAATGATAGGCATGAGACAATTCATGATAAGAACGAAAGGAAGCATTAGCGCCAGAAAGAGAAGCGTGCACAGGAACTAAGGGACTGTTGTATGAGCTATTTCATGTCTAGAAACTTGGGAAGAGAATGCGCTCCAAATAATTTCCTTTCTATGCGTGAATGTTCATTGAATCCAAAACCCTGTTCATGGTTGTTGGAGTAGTTGTACGAGCCTTTGAAAACTAGCTGAGTTCCAGCTACAAATTGAACGTGGCGAATTACATACGCAGACTTCCAATGAGAAGAATTATGTATCCATGCTTCCAATGCAACGAAATGCACTTACAGTTGTCAACAGAATGATAATATACCACTTTTGCAAACACTTTCCACACGGTTTTAAGCCACACAAAGTAAATTCAGCTTGTTTTGGTCATTCAATAAAGTTTACGCAGCAGCAGTCAATAAAATTTAATGCAATAACAACCATGTTATAGCATTAATACAATTTTTGAACCAACAATACTCACAACATCAATGCTAATCCATATCCATCATAAATTTAACGAACAAAGATGAATACATATACCCAGTGCACCGAGAGATATTTGCTACCAACACAAATGTAATTCAAACCATTCAATGTAGAGATTTGAAACAACATCCAATACTTGTCTTCAAAAACTCAACACTCCATTTCCAGTCAATGACGCTCCCTTTCTCGCCGAGAGCTCCATTCCAACATAATCAAATAGCACAACCAGCAATTAATATATTCTAGTGACATGACCAGAGATTTAATTTTTTACTTCAATGACTTTCACAAGAGCTGCTTCAATTCATTTCTCACGACTTCAAATAAAATCACAGAAAATGCACGAGGAGTATGGACTTGGAATTAATGCACAAATAAAATGCAAAGGCAAAGTCTAAACAAGGAATGGAGAAAGAGCACACAGCTTCTGTTGGTTTGCAAGAACAAGTTTGAGTGGGAGCATGAAACTAATAGAGAGTGTTAGAGCGTTGCATTGGTAGAGAGGGACAGGTCTGGCAATATTCCTCTTTACAGTAGTAGGGGCAGGTCTGCTCACAATAGAGGAATGGCAGAGCTGATAGAGGTAACAACCTCTATTCTAACAAATGCTCAAAAAGGCATAAAATCCACAAGGAGGCTAGCATTGGTTTACAAAGGCAACAAAAACAGGTGGCTCACACTTGAGTAGGACAGGAGATCGCTTGCTCTGATACGTGTTAAACACACACATGGCAGAGACAAAATAGGAAAGATAAGCATGAAAGAGTACCTATTATTTGATTATGATATACATTTATACTACATTCATGTGACCATTGGGTTCCACATCCCAAGGCCTCTTGGACTCTCATGGTTGTTCACATTCTACACCGACCCATAGAGGATTAGGTGTCCAACATTGGAAGTGGTAAAATACAGGCGTAAAAGAGAGGTGTATTATCACTGGATTATGAGGTTTATTATTGCAGGTTTTTGTACTGCAGCAAGACAAATTTGAGGAGCTTCAAGACCATAAATTCAAACTTGTCAATGCATTGATCATACTATGAAGGGGTTTTTGCATTCAAGATTTGGCATAAGAACTAGTGACATCTCAAATCTAAACATGAATAAGTCGGCTTAGCTGTTTCCAAAATAGGAGAAGGCATACACTTCTGAAGAAAAAAAGTGTGCTGCTATGAATACTGCGTTTACCATTTCATCAGTCCACTGCAAGACCTGGCTGGCCGCACAACCTTGTAATATTGGCAGACAGCTGTATAACCAACCCTGACTTGGTATTCTCCATTGTCATTACCGTTTGCATGATACGTGAAGAACGGAAGGCATTAGGAAGGGATGTTACTTCGACCTTCCACTAGTCAACTCTCGATTTGTAGAGGATGTTAACTTAGTCACGCAGTCCAAACTCCAAATGCTTCGAGAAAATAACACATTTTCGTTTAAAGTGTCCATCCTGGAAAATGAGTATAGTTCCCGGAGTAATGTTGGAACTGATCCTGGTAGGCTTGGGCAGTTTGGGAGCCTTTTCATTGAATTTGGCTACCTACAGTCGATTGGCATCTTGGGGAAAGATGCCCTTGTTCTTTTCCTTGGAACCCAGACTGGAACTGAGTAGGATCTCGCACATTCGCTACCTCAACAGACTCACCGATCGTGACTTGCAACTGAGTTATAATAAAAAAGCAATAACCTGTTGTCGTGCTGGCCAAGGAGCCACATCGCTATCATTTATTTTTGAATCAGGGCGGCACTTAGGGAGGTCGACCTAGATCACAACCTCAAGGAGCATAGACCACTATTCCAGTAGGAGGCTGACAAGCCAGTTCTGAATCCAGAGTGGTCAAATTTAATTTGAAACCAGAGGGGTTGAATTATATTGGAAACCCATGCCAAGATTTGATCATTGAAAACATATTTAGTTTTATTTCGTGATTATAATTGAATATGGCTACATCACAATCAAGCTAAGACTGTCTTCCATCAATTGCAGTAGACTAAATTGCAGGAGGATTTCAAAAAAAGGCTGTAAGGTTATTGCCACTACAGTTGGGAGCTTTGATTTGTTGCACCATTCAACAACAATTGATTTTTTTTAGGACACACGGACGTAAATACCCACAAGTCAGTGTTGAAAGTCCATCGTCCCTATACACTAGGTGAAATTGCAACTGCCTTTGAAAATTGGAATAGATTTAAACATTCCATGGTTCTTTCTTCTTTTTTATTCAAAGGTGCATGAAAAATCGAAAAAGGTCCAAATTGCATGGTTTAGTGAGAGCTCTATATCTATGGAAACAGTGTGAATATTATTATAAAAAAAAGGTAAAAAAGACCGAAAAGAAGTGTGGAGAAATATTTTGGGCATTAAAAAAAAAAAGTATTGTGGAATTTATTTGAGGTTCTGATTTGGAGAAATATTTTGGGCATTAAAAATAAAAATTATTATGGAATTTATTTGAGGCTCTGATTTCTTCTACACCAGCTATTATTGCATTGGGTTTTCCACTCTTATTATTTGCAGGTATTCAATTTCCTTATGGAATTTGAAGGTTCAAGCCCAGTGTAGATCGATTTCTCAAAGATGGTAAATCAATTTTATTGAAGAGAAACATGGGGAGGAGGAAGACTAAGTATATAGATTCATTACATCATCATTTTACTTTTGGAAATGCCACAAGAATTAGCATATTAATACATCTATTGATTCTTTAGGCTACAACACTTCCGTGGATAAGAAATGGTAACCACATATAGATAAAAAGCAAGAGAAGAACAATAGGCCTTTCTCTCAGAAGTTCCATGTTATCCTTTAGCAGTCAAGGGATATTTGGAAGGAAGATGAAAAAATAAAGTGTCTCTTCACACTTGGATCTGAATTGCAACAAACAAAGTCATACATAGATGTTAATAAGTTGGAAGAATTACACACATGTTTGTGAAGGGTGGGGTAGCCAGAATGGAAGAAAATCAGTTCGGCCCTCAAGTGATCTATGCTTGCATTAATACAACCCAAACTCGGGGAGCAACCTTGTGAAGAGGTCAAACTCACAATTGCTTCTTGTCTTAGCAGGAGCATAACTTTAACATCTCCACTACTTCCTTACAATAATGATATCACGAGGGAGATATTGCGGCTAATACTAAAATTCCTTCAAGGGTTGAACAACATCATGTTTCCTTCCTTTCAGAAGTAGTGCAAAATTTTAAAGCTCATGGAAAAATTCAGCTTTGGTACATTCATGCAAATCTGAAATTTGATGAGTTGATCTTTCAGTTGCTCCCAAACTTTTACACCAGTATTACATCAGCTCATTCACACCATGTCAAAACAAGCATACAAAAGATTGTGTCTCTATTCTTAGAATGTGACATTGACATATGCAAGATATTAAGATCTAAATTGTTTCCCATTTGGAGGAAGGGCACACAAAGATCACCAATTTCCTATGATCTAGTCGAGAAGTTGGTCAGGAAAAACATAAAATTTCTCAGAAGTGTGCTTACTAGGAAGCAGCTAAGAAGGATTGATGGAGGAAGTAAGAACGAACTCTGTAGCAAGAATGAACTAAGGAGGAAAGGACTATGTTTTATCTGCAAGGGACCTTGTGCCCTTAACCATTCATGTCTAGGTGATAAGGAGGAAACAAGGGAAGATCATGGGGATTCATCCATAGTTGGGATCAACGGTTTTCAGAAGAGAACCTATGAAGGATCCAAGTAGTCAAGTACAGATGGTGAGCAAACAAAACCATGTTTTTGAGAGAAACTTGTGGTACAAGCCAATGATAATCAGTCATCTTGACAAAGTACATGGGGAAAGGAAGGAGGGAATTCCTCCCAATGATGAGGTAGTTGAGTCTATAGATATCTAGGAGAACATCCATAAAGAGTATGGGCAATGAGGTCTAGATAACAGTCCACCAGTACATCCATGTTTGACAATCAGAGAGGGTGGACAACTTATCCCCACATGCGGGGAAGGACAGGAAGAAGAAATTCAAGGAGAATCAAATGAGGAACTATCAATTATGTCATAAGGCATTCCTCTTTAAAAGTAACTCCCCTAACTACCATTGTGTATAGGTCTATAGTGTTGGATCTAATGTTAGACGATTGAAAAATCTTGGATCATTGGATCCTACAACATAACTATCAGACTTCCTTGCCATTATGCTACTGCCAAGCCAATCATTTTACAACCATTATGGAATGGTTGAATTTTGGTTTAATCCTCTCAAATGGGGCGGTGGCTGCCCTCTACCAGGGAAGGATATTAGAGCCAGCTATGATGAGGGAAAAATAGATCTAGTTATCAAGTGCCTGAACTCGTTAAGATCTACAAAACCATAAACATTGAAATCCGCAGTCTCAACCATGGTTTGACAATAATTTATATCCATCCCTTCATTAAATGCCACTCTACACAAAACATCACCCAACTCCACCACACTAATTAACCCATCTCCTTTTTGATCAAACATACCAAATTCTTAACTGATTACTTTATCATCATACAATCACATCGTCTTCATTATCATCATCCTTCCATAACATAAAAGTTAGATGAAAGTCCTGAAACTCCACAGAGGTGAGAAAGTTATCTCCAAATTCAGAAAATTGTTTCAAAGCAAACTGCAAGTCTTCCATGGGCATCCCCATATTTAACCTCTTCAGATATCTCATTATCTCCTCCGCGCAAACTCTTTCATCACCATCCTTGTCCAACACACTAAACATGGTGGTGGCAATTACACAAGCATCAGCCTCTGCAACTACTACCTTAAAATTCTTCTTATCTACAAAACTAGGAAAGCTAATATTTCTCTCTTTAATTTTTTTGAGACTAACCATTCTCTATACTACTACCAGTCTAATTACATTCTTTTCTTTCAGAATTATTATTATTACCATCAAAGGAATCATGAGTTTCCTTTCTGTGAGGTACAGTCAATGATAGAGTTATCTCCATCCACCTTAATTTGGGTATCCATAATCAAAACTATATTCATGACTGACTATATCTTATAAGAAAATGATATTTGATTCATACCTTTTATTATGCAAACTAATTTCTTTCCACTAATTAACCTTGAAAATTTTGTAAAGTTTTCTTGGTCTTCATATTATAGAACTGAATCCACTGGTGCACAATGATTGCAATGGACGATGCCTTGCAATTTCCTAGATTATTTTATTCCTCACTGAGTTTTCACGAACAAACAGATGGCTTTTGGAACTACAGATATATCTATAGCCAGAAAACAACTAAATTCTTCCTATCTAAACAATTATGAAATCACAATGGCGAAGGAATGGACATTTAGAATCACTTCATAATCATTGATCCAATGGGTCCAAGTACATGCACACTATCCTAGTTGATACTAGATGAGCTCACTGTATGTGCGGTCTACCACCCAACATGAAATCACTCATATTTATTCACTTTCATCCCACACAATCATTCTCAGTTTTCATCCAGTGAAATCATAGAGTACCAAAGGAGGTAGTTGAGTATATAGATATCTAAGAGAACATCCATACAATCAGGGCTAGATAACAGTCCACCAATACATCCATGCTTGAAAATTAGAGAGGCTGGACAGCTTATCTCAACATGTAGAGAAGCTCAGGAAGAATACATTGAGAGAGAATAGTATGAGGAGCTAGTAATTATGCTGTAAGACATTCATCTTTAAAAATAACTCACCCCACTCTAACTTTGTACAATTCTGTAGCATTGGATCTAATGCTAGAAGATTGAAAACTCTTGAATCATTTTATCCTACAACATAACCATCAGACTTCCTTGCCACTACACTATTGCTATGTCAGTCATTGTGCAACTGTTCTGGAATGGTTGGCTTTTGGTCTGAGTAACAATTTTGGAATGGTTGGGTTTTGGTTTGAGTCTCTAAAATGGGACGGTGTTTTCCCTCTTCCCTCTGTGAAAGATGAGAATAGGAGACATTGTTTTAGAATTCATTTCATCCACGAGAGCAGGGTATATTATTTTAGAAGTTTTTTCATGGAAGGTGTCACTAACTTCATATGGAGTGATGGAAAATCAGTCTATCCGGTAAACTCACTTAATATAGATCACACATAATGTTTTCAATGTTTTTTTGTGTCAGAGTTCACATATGGGGTAAACTTTCTTAATATAGATCATGCATAATGTTTTCAATATTTATTTCTGTCAAATTTCTGGTTTGATAAATAATTTTGGTGGTTATTACACTTGGATATTGAACAATTGATGATTAGCTTACTAGGGAAGGAGATTTGAGCCATCTATTATCAGGGAAAAATAGATCCATTTATCAAGTTCTTGAACTCATTAAGATCTACAATTCCATCTCCATTGAAATTCACAGTCTCGATCATGCCTTGATAGTAATTTATATCCCTCCCTTCCATAAATCCTACTCTAGACAAAACCTCACCCAACTCCGCTACACTCATGAACCCATCTTCATTCTAAGCGAACACACCAAATGCTTGATAGATTTCTTTATAATCAATCTCTACAATCAAACCATCTTCATTATAATCATCCTTCCCAAACATAAAAGTTAGATAAAATTCCTCAAACTCCATCTCCATAGAAGTGAGAAATTTATCTCCACATTTAGAAAATGGTTTCATAACAGACTCCATGTCTTCCATGGGCATCCCCATATTTAAGCTCTCTAGATATCACATTATCTCCTTTGTGAAAAGTATTTTGTCACCATCCTCGTCCAACACACTGAAAATGGTGCTGGAAATTGTTAGCATTAATGGAGAAAGTTAGATTTCCTATGTTTAAGTGTTCATTGCTTTAGAATAGGACTGAGATCCTATTTGTTAGGAAGTGATTCAAACCACTTGATATTGTGAAAGCCTATATATTTGAGGCTCATCTGACTCAAGTGATAAAGCATGTGTATGAGTGTTTGTACACTCTCCAGGTATCTCACATGGAGAGCCAATTTAATATATTGTTAATATATTCACTTTTTATCATGGTATTAGAGCTTCAGGGTTGTTGATCCTCTACGATGAGTGAAGGGCGCGACTAAGGTGAAATCATCACTTGGATTGGAGGGATAATCGTGCCGATCCCACTGTTACCCTTTCTTGGGTTTTGATTTGATCGGTCGTCGTCGATATTTGGTGTAGAGTTGCGAATACCTTTGCGAGTCCGTGTTGGTAACAAGCGCTGACCAAACTGCGTCTTTGAAATCTTCGTTCTTGAGATCTTCTTTCAAACAAGGAGATCCACCAAACTATGAGAGAATAAGGAGATGGTGGTGCTGAGGTTGTGTGAAAAAGGGTTGTGTGCTTGAGAAGACTGTGCCATCTCCATGATTGGGGAGATTTGTTTCAGCACATTGACTCAAGGTGAAGCGTGCAAGATGTGAGGAGATTCATAGCTGGAAGATTGGAAAGTCGCCGGTGTTCGGTGCCGAGAAAACTCGAGAAAGCTAGAACAACAGAGGAGGCCGAAACTGTTAGTCAGTGTGGAGGAAACCAAACTGAGGTCACTGGATTGACTACCATGGATGTGTGCAATGTTGGGATCGCCGAGGAGTTTAGTGGCTATGGTAGCATCGAACCTCAGAGGAATTGATTGAGGTCATGCACTGGAGGAAAAAATACCAGAGAGTGTGGTGTTGCCGGAAGAGGGAGGCCCAAGGTATGTTTCATATTATACTGGTGGATCGCTGCATAGAAGACTAAGGACAACCAAGTAACCAGCTCGTGGCCCGTGGTGAAGGTCCAACTAATTAAGGTTGCATGGAGATCGGTAGCAATGTTGAGCATGGATCTGTTTGTTTTTTCTTTGAAAAAAAAGGGGGCTTAGATCGTACTGATCGAAGAAGGATTGTGCTTTGTATTCAGAACATTGCTTTGGGTGCTGCGAGATTGCTACTACATACACATGTTGAATGCCATTCAAACACAACATACACCTAATATTGGCATTGACAATAGGGACGACAAGCTTGAATTGGTGACCATGGAGAAACATTGTTTTTTTTTTAACATCGTTTTTTCAAGGCCAGATATCATTGAACTGGCTACTTGATCTGGTGTCAGGAACATCTGTTTGGAGCACAGAAAGGAGAGTTGTGGACTTATTAGTGTTATCCAAACATGGAACAAACCTGCACGTAGTGGGTTGAGAGAGGTGCAACAGAAGCAAAACTGCATCTTTTTGAATTGTTTTCAGTGACATCCTCGCAACATATTTCATGGAAAATCTATAATTTGTTTGATTGGTATTGAATGTCACATACCAACCATTTTCCTAGCTTGTTTTCATGTCCATTTTGGTTCTAGATCTGAAGTTAAGGAATTGGATCATAACCCCTCTCGCAAGTTCTGGTGAAGAATTCGACTGTGTATAACTCAGCTGGGAGCACAACAGAATTGTGGCGTGGTGATCAACTCCTGTTGTGGTGGTTGTTGCTACTGGAGTGTGCTAAGGCAAAATATTGGAGGAGGCGACTTGGTGTGGTTAATAATTTCCATAAAGAATTGTAATTAGCATGCTTTCTTGCTAGAGGCTGCAGAATTGCCCCAAAGTCATGTGGAAAGTCCGTACAGATTTAGGATGGATTATCGAGTGTTGGTGGCCTATGGAGGAGGCAACATAGTGGAGGTCGTTGCATGGATTAGTTTTTTGATGTGGTGTGGAAAGTTCATTGTGTGGATTGTTGGTGAGAAGCCTGTGGTGTTGAGATCTGCCCTGCTTGCTATAGATCAATGCAAATTGGTGGCCACCTATGTGAAGAGGAGACACGAGAAGTGAAATATCTGCTACACAACTAAGTAGATTGTGAAGCATATCGTAAAGATTTGCGTCAAGATTTGTGTGAGGATCTGCTATTGAGGAGGAAATTGTGGATGTTGTTGAGGAACTGCCTATGAAGTGATCTGTGTGGGGCTGGTGAGAGACATGGGATGTTGCCAGAAGTATGAAAAAATCTTTCATTGTGTGTGAGGAGTGGTTTTTGTGTTCAGACTTCTGCTAGAGAGGTGTATTTGCCTGAAGAGGAGACTGTTTGATCAGTCTGTGGAGCCATAGAGCCGGTGGAGAATTTCACTGTGGTGGATCGATTTCCTGATCTGAAATTGATAGGGGAGAAAATGGGTCTTCAAAGTAAACTGAAAAAGTCTCGTAGAAAGATTAGGAGAAATGCAAAATATTATTTTGCTGAATTTAGTGATGTCCTTCAGGTTGACGGTGATGGACCAGCTATTGATCAAGATGAATATTTGGAATTTGGTGAGATTATTAAATGGTTAAATTTACTATCTTTCTCAAGTATGAATTATGAAATATGGGCAAATGAAATGAAAACAATATTATGGAAGGTAAATTTACTACATTATGTTGAAGATGTTATTAATGATAGTGGAGATGCATCAACATTAAGTCTTATAACATCTGCATTAGATGATAACATCATACTCAGCATAATATATGAGTATGGATAGGTTCTTAGTGAAAATTTTTTATGGGATGTTTTAGAAATGAAATACTATTTGAATGAGGGCAATGATGTTGAAGATATTGCTCTTGAAAATGATCCCATATTTGATTGTGAAATTGAAAATGCAACGATGGGTGATGAATGTGTGTCTGTAACTGAAACTTGTGATGATGAAAACACATCCATTATTGTAGAACCTGAAATTTTTCCATACGCAGAAATCAAGTTTGATGAGACTTATATACCTCAAGATGATTGGATCAATTTGATGATTGAAAAACATCTTATTGATGAATTACTATTTGGTGAGAAGGAAGGTCTATCTTCACATACAGATCAAATGCAAAACATGCCTACAACAACAGAACTGAGTGAAGAGGCCGAAGGAATAACTATGTTAGTAGAAAGGGATGAAGTAGGGAGAGATGGAAAAATCAAAGCTCTCCTAAAGGAGAAGGAAGATAAAAGAAAATGTGGTCCTCTTTATAAATCTAACATTTTTTTTTTTGTGCAGATATTGGGAGACAAGAAGAAGCAATTGAAGAATCCCAAGAATCTGCAACATCAAATGCAAAGAATGTTAGTATATATTCAAAAAGGAGTATAATAGTTCATGTGTTCCTTTGGAGGGGGAGAAAACATAAAAAAGAGGTGAAGCTCCATCATTTTCTTATGGAAAATAAAGTGAAGATGAAGCTTCATCCATAAATGAATAAGTATGGGCTTTGCTGTAAGAAGACAAAAATGAAAGCTCTATCCTTTACCATTGTAAGCCTAGCTGAGACTGAGACAGTCAAGCATAGTATGTCATTTGAGATTTTTAGTGAACCCTTTCTCAATTAAGGGGGGGTGTTAGCATTAATGGAGAAAGTTAGCTTCCTATTTTTAAGCGTTTGTTGCTTTAGAATAAGATTGAGATCCTGTTGGTTAGGGAGTGGTTCAGATTGCCCGATATTGTGAAAGCCCATATATTTGAGGCTCATCTGACTCAAGTGATAGAGAGTGTGTATGAGTGTTTGTGCACTCTCCAGGTATCTCACCTGGAGAGCCAATTTAATATATTGTTAATATATTCACCTTTTATCAAAAATTACACAAGCATCAGTCTCTGCAGCTACCACCTTAAAATTCTTCTTATCTACAAAATCGGGGGAGCTAATATTTCCCTCTTTATGTTGTGAAGACTCACCATTTTCTGTAGTACTACCATTCTAAGTACATTGGTTTCTTTCATAATTATTATTATTACCATCAAAGGAATCATGAGTTGCCTTTCTGTGAGGATTGAAGTGGTAGCCATAAAACCAATTACAATCAGTGATAGAGTTATCTTTGTCCACCTTAACCCGAGTATCCATGATTGAAAATATATTCATGACTCACTATATCTGATAATAAAATGATATTTGATTTATCCCTTTTATTCTAAAAATTCATTTCTCTCCACTCATTAACCTTCAAAATTTTGTAACGTTTTCTCGGCTTGATATTATACAACTGAATCCATTGGTCTACAATGATTGCAATGGAAGTTTCCTTGTAACTTCTTAGATTTTTCTTTTCGTCACCGAATTTTTAGGAACAAACAGATGCCTTTTGGAACTATCAATATATCTATAGCCAGAAAGAAACTAAATACTTCACAGCTAAACGATTATGACACAACAAGGAAGGAATGCACATTTAGAATCACTTCATAATCATTCATATAATGGTTCCAAGTACGGACGCACTATCCCAGTTGACACTAGAGGAGCTCACTGTAGGTGTCATCCACCACTCAGCATGAAATCACCCATATTTATTCACTTCCATCCCACACATGCATTCTCAGTTTTCATCCAGTGAAATCGTAGAGTACCAAAGGATAGTCTCATTAGGCGAAGCCAGGGTAGTAATACATGGCCTTTCCCCTTATGAAACATGGAAACAACAATAGCTACCTGAACATAGGAAGAATAGAGATAGGGGCTTCAATTCAACACTTTATGGATGGAAACATCACAACTTTCCTATGACATTACTATGGATCCTTCAAGAAGTTCTAGGTTTGACATCTTTTTGTAATCAATGTGAGATGAGAACTATCATTATCTAGATAATCATGATAAATCAAGATTAATCAAACTTAGGTTAAGATGGCCAGTCCTCCACCTCGATTCAACAAGGTGAAGGTTGTGGATCCATCCTTAGCCATTTCTTCATAATTTATAAATTTAATTAAAAATTATATCATAGTTGTATCAAATTCAATGAGGGAATATATGAACCATCTTCAAATATATTTATTTAAGTACTAAGAGATGATATTCTTGACATTATAATTAATTAAAAAGTAACTAAACTAACTATAAAGTTGCAAGGAGTTAGGAAATGTTGGGTTTTATTTTAATAAGTATTTTATACTATAACACAATTAATTAAAGTCCTACTTTTCATTTTTAATCATTATCTCAAGAGAATAATATTATAGATTATATTAGGTGTATAATACATGATGAAAGGGTATTCTATTAAGACATTTCATGGTGAAAACATCATCGATTTCAAATTTCATGGGAAATGTCCAACCATGATAAGGGTTGGAGTGGTTAAGGTTGGATGGGGATCAAGTTGGATGTGATCCCAAGGTAATTTAGATGGTGGGTCAGATACCTCTTGATTGTGGTGAATCCAGCTAGAGTTATGGTTGCTAGTCATATCAAGAATCACACTACCTTGCCAAAAAGTAAATATGAGATTTAGCTGTAAAATATACAATTTATATATATAATAAAAGTTATTCCTCGTAGAGGTGGTCTCTAGCCCAGTATGGTAGAGAAGTTGTAATATAACCTTTAACATTTTGAATAACTCAAATTACATATTTAAAAGAAAAATATTAATGTAATGTAATTTAGGTCAAAAGAAAATAAAAACAACCCTGTAAAATAAATTGATAATAAAAAGAAAAAGAAAAATGACCCATAGTTTTGAGAATCCATGGTATTGAAATGATTATTAAGTTCATTTATTTGACTAACCCTATAAAAATAAATTAATAATAAAAATAAAAATGACCCATGGCTTCGAGAATCCATGGTTTCAAGAATCCATTGTATTGAAATGATTATTAATTTCATTTAGTTTATTGATGGCTAAAAGGTTGTCAATAGGTTAATAAGTTGTAGATGGTTGGTTAGTGAAGTTTGGGTACATTTTTTTATTGTGGAAGCTTTCATCTGTTTGACTGTAGGCTTATTTTATTGATCAAATTGGTCCTGTAATTTGATGGGGTAGGTTCAAGTTTCTAGTGATTTTGTTGTATTGTGGTTTCTAGATGCTAGATGCTTTTGTTCATTATAATATTTATTTTATAAATATTGGTAATTTATTTGTGTTAATATAAAATGTTTATTAAATAATATTTAATAAAATCTTGAGAAGACATTTAAAATAAAAGAAGCATAAATATAAGGTTTTAAAATATGGAAACATATCAAGATTTAGCTTAAAATAAAATACAGAGTTGTTTGAAGTGAGGAAGTATATACAATAATATATATTAAATTCAATAATAATTTTGTGAGATAGGAGAATGTCATTTTTATTTAACATTTTAAGTGAAGTTTTTTTGTACTTTAATATGGGGTTAAAATGTTATGTTGTCATATTAATGGTCAAAAGTTAAACTTGATACAGTTATCCAAGTTTAATGGGATTTGTATTTATTATTTATTCATTTTATATCAACCTTGCTCACATTTTTCACTTTAGGAAATATTTGATGTTGATTTAACTTTCTAGTTAGCAAACTCAATTTCAACCAAAAAAATTACCTACTTTTGAGAAAGAGTGAAATTAAAATTTAGGATTATGTTAAAAATAGGTAATTGATTATACTCCTATATAATAATTACACCATAAGGAATATCTCTTTGATAAAAAAACCACAATTTCCATTGTACATTGGTCAATAGCATCGTATTGAATCTTAAACAATTGAAAACTTGTCGATCATTGGATCCCACAACATAATTGTCAATTGACTTCCCTTCCATTATATTATTTCCAAGTCTCATGTAGTGCCATCATTCTGGAATCGTTGGCTTTTGGTTTGAGTCTCTCAAATGGGGCATATATTGTCGTTTACAACTGTATTCCATGTCTAAGCTCAGAGATTATCAAAAACTATTGTGGGTGATTATAAGTTGAGTAAAATTATGCATGTGTGATAATGATATAGAGACGAGGCAATGGTGGTGGATTTCATATTCACTAGTTCTTATTTTTCCATGAAGGTTTTTTTGTTTTAACATATGGAAACTTGGATCTTTTGTACATTTTAGATTTCTTTTCATATCACACACGTGGTTTTGAGAAACCCATAACTCTTTGCAAAAAAATTATTTTATAGGTGTTATCACATTTGTAAATATATTCTTCATTTGAACTACGTTAATTTCATTATTATAATAATTTTTGACCTTATATAATGTATTTATGGAGCATGGAATGTAGAACATTATTCTTTACCATTACATTGTTTCCAAGCCACTCATTGTGCCACCATTCTAGAATTGTTGGATTTTAGTTTGAAACTCTCAAATGGGGCAATTGTTGTTCTTTGCCACTATATAAGTCCAAGTTGAGCTATTATCAAAAAATATAATGGGTGATTATAACTTGAGGAAAATTGTGTACATGTGAGAATGATAAAGAGACTAGATGATGGCAGTGGATTTCGTTATATCATTTTTTCCAATTCTTATTTTTCGCTGAAGGTTTTTATGTTTTACCATATGGCAGCTTGGACCTATGGTACATTTTAGATTTCTTTTCATTTAAAACAATCAATATTTCGGATCTTTTTTAAAATACTATGGTGTTGCGAGAAATGGCACTAACATTGGGAAGTGCCTAAATAGTTACTTTGACATCGACAATATAATTGATGAATTATATGATGACCTAAGTGGTTAATTTGACTTTGCTCATTTGCTCAAAGATTTGGGACACGGAAGGCCTATATCTCCTGAATCAATTGCCCAACAGTTCATGAACAAGGACGATGTCGATGACCTGTTGCACAACAACTTCATTTCCAACATGTTCAACACCGACACTCATCCTGGGGAGTAACTATTGCAAGTCAAGTGACGATGCGATCAAGAAGAAATATAGAGAAATTTTACTAAAACAAATTATTTATTTCTTTATTTATGAGGCATTCATGTTGGCATAATCAGACAAGGTCTTTAACTTGAACATAGGCCTCATGATATGTAAGGCTCAACAAAGTAGTATTATAGTAATATTTCATTATAGCATGGTCCTCGCCTTTTGTTTTCAACAGTTGTCAAAAAAGTATCAATTAGGGCTATATATTATTTCTTTTACAATGTTGCCTTCACAACATTTTGTGCAATTTCTAGTAATAAACCGACGTGATGAGCATGATCATGCAAAGTAGCATGACAAATATATTATGCAAGATGAGCCATTTCGGAAGGGTCATTCAAAGGTTCAAATTGAAGTTATGGTCATGGGGCATCTAGTGCAGATAGATACAAAGACATTCAGGAGGGCACAAGAATTTCCAGTACATGAATTTTAGGAAAGGATCATGCATTTCAAGACATATGTTATGATTTTTAAGAAGAGAGTCTCGACAATCCGAGGCACTGTCTTACATGAGAATAGTAAATTTGAGGAGTTCATAGGGGTATGTGCTGAATCAAAGATACAAGAGTATAGTGTTGAGGAAAAACTCAGGTCCCTCACAAGGCAACAAGAAGAGTACAATTGGAAGTTCCAGAGTAGCCCTCTACATGAGTACATAGATAAGGATTGCGACACTACCAACCCTGCCTTATACATTAAGAAGAGCATGGAAAAGTGCTCCAAATGCATCATGTTGGGTGACTGATAGGAGTAGCATGAGATGAGTGTCGAGCACCATAAACATTGTAGATTTGCAGGTATTAAATCTTCTCAAGGCATGGATTGGCAATTAATTATGAGCTAGTACTTTATTGATGGGTTGATTCCTAGGACACTCGTAACCAAGGGCATATTGTAGCTTGGTCCCTTTGGCACAAGCAATGATATAGGGTTGAGAAGGTACTATAACCCACAAGTCCCAAGAATTAGGTGGCACTGGGATCCAGGAGAATCCATTGGGGCTAGGATTGGTCAGAGGATTGTTTGGTATCCAGATGAATCTATTGAGGGAAGGATTGGTCGACAAATCATTTGGGATATAGGTATCAAAGGATCCATACAGGATCATGTAGCATGGACGTATGGAATAACACATTCGGTTTTTGTGATCATGGTATCAATGCTTCTATTGTGGACAACATTGAAGTTCTTGAGGGAAATAAATCTTTGGGCAGGATGACTTGTAATGTTCCCTTTTTTGATCCGGTCAAAATGGATGAAATCGTTCCATAGTATTTACCATGGTATTTTCCCATGGTATCATCCCATGGTATTTGCCTTTAGTTTTCGAGGGGAAAATAAAATAAAATAGGGTATTTAGAGAGTCCATTAAACTTATAAAAGGGGATAGAAGCTAAGAATCTAGATCATTCAGGTTT
This sequence comes from Pinus taeda, assembly GCA_000404065.3. Classification (NCBI taxonomy): domain Eukaryota; kingdom Viridiplantae; phylum Streptophyta; class Pinopsida; order Pinales; family Pinaceae; genus Pinus; species Pinus taeda. Next base: position 85,483 of record APFE030826553.1, on the reverse strand, counting down.
ATCTATCTTGTTGTATTTTTCTTGAGAACATGGCGTGGCCAATTCCAATTTGATCATAGGGATGAAATCCCCATCGGTGTAATTTGGTCTGTGGATCCATCGAAGGTCCGCAATTGTGATTCAATGCATTTTTCTTATGTTTTGATAAGAAACCGTGTATGCCATTTCAGGGGCTTGAAATTTATTTTATGGGCATGTACCATCTTTTTCAGTTATTAATATAAATAAAGGCTCCATTTCCAGATACCGTTTTTTTCAATGTTTTGATTGTAATTATTTTTAACTAGAACACCTAGATGTGCTAGATCATTTGATTATTTCATTGTTCAGGATATTACATCTCTCGTGTAATATTGGCTATAATTGAAATCGAAAAAAAAAAAAAATTACCAATATAAATTATTAGAGGGACATGCTCAAGTTATTCGAAGATGGTAACTGATATGAAATATAGAGAATCATGTTAGATTTCATAATATACAACTTTAATTCATGGAAAATTGGTAAAAGAAAAATTTACATTTTCCTAATAGTAAAGTGTTATTTTCCCTCTAGAATGCAATGCATATGTTCACATTAAGCCATTTGTTTAGTATATAAATGATGTATTCTCTTGAAACAAATTTGTATAAATGTAGGTAATATTTTCTTCCTGTGCACCACTATATTCCATATTTTTCAATGTTAATTTTACATTTTGAAAAGTTAATAAAGTCATTGATGTCTTGGAATTAGGAAGTCAACTCTTAAGATCAAGTTGGAGAGTCTTAACATGAGAAATTATTTTTTCAAGTTTGTATATTTATGTACGTAGTTTTGCATCATATAAATTTTTTTCTAGATGAGAAAGGAAATAAAAGGTTGCGGGGCAAATAAAGTAAGACTTGTGTATTTAAAAACTATGATATATGTAGAAAAAAAATCATTAAAAAATACAAAACAATATTTTTTCCTTAAATAATGTATATTTTTAAAATCTAAATATAAATATTTATAAACCCTTGTGATCTAGTTAACGGATATTTGACTAATATTTTATATGTTATTGAAAACAAAGATAAGAATAAGGAGTTAGAAAAATGGATGTGTTTATTTATGTGAGTTGATCCAAAAGGTTTGTCAATATAAAGCTAAAACTAAAGAATCCAACATTATTTTTCAATATATATCCCAATCACATAAATCATAGACATGCATAGTGAAGGCCATTAGGCCTGTCACTATTATCTAAAACTAGAAAATGGTACCTAAAATACCACTTGGGGTGAAGCACACTAGAGAGAATGTATGTGGTGTGGTTGGAACCTTGATCATAGTGCCTAAAGCCTATAATGTTCATCTTCCTATGTAATAATCATGTTTTCCATTTCAACCATGGTTTAGGGCCCTAGACCCCTCACTACTACACAAAACCAATTAATGGTAGCCACTTCCCCCTTAAAGGCTAAAGATCTCATAGAAAGGTCCTATGTTGTGTTTCAATTCATTCTTCATAATGCTTAATCCCTAAAACCTTTGGTAAATTCCTAAGGCCCTTTTTATGATTCCCTACCCATTGATAAGATACAAATACCCATCAGTTTTACTAAAAGCATCAATAATTTCCCATGATAAACCACTCATTTTCACAAGATTCCTAAAATGTAATCTGTTATCAATTAGAGGTGCTTTCAAATGCAATTGAGATTATGAAGCATCATTTTGGGCATAAGGTAGTTAATTTCAATTCATAACCATGGTTAGAACTGTAAACCCATTCTTACAACAATACAAGATTACAAGAAATGACTAGCTTATAGATCCATGCTAAAATGTTCCCTGAATCATATTGTCTCAGCTACTACAACCATGGCGGTTGTATATGCCATGTACACACCATCTAGTTTTCCAAGTTTTTTTTTTAATAATTAATTTTGGTAATTAACCTGACGCCCTTCTATGTAAATAGAGATAGAGAGGTGGGCTCAAGAAGCCATGTAAGAAGGTTTTGATAATCAATAATCAGGATAAGTGTTTCCCTGAAAGACCCTAAAATCCTCAGTCAATCACTAGGAGCCAAAAGTTGATGGTTGTGGCTTAAAAACCCAAAAGCTTTAGGGACAAAAGCAAGGAAGAAAAAATACCTGCCAAGAATGGACAACAATTTTCTAGTTTGGGTGGGGGGTAGAATTAAGGGGTCTCATCTTTGGAATTTAGCCTACAAGAATAAACACCTGATTCAACCTCACAGGTTTTTGGCAAATTAAGGATAGAAATTTAGCCCTCTTTTGGGAGGATTCCTAATATCAATTTCCCAAATTCGAAACATGAGAGTTTAATGAGTTAAAATCTTGTTTGATATCGTGATTTGTAGTATTGGTCCAACAATATTAGACATAACCTCAATCTCAACAATAATGGAGGCAATGGGAGAAGTCTAGACACTCTCCAATGAACATAAGCTTATAAACATATGAAGCCATCACAAATTAACTGGAAAACAAAATAATTAAAATCCAATCTAGGAAATATATCTTTCAATTGGGGCATTAGACTAAAGGAATTTCATCTTAAAGGAGGCTTACATATTACTAGTTGGTAGAAATGGGCACCCCAAAAAAAGTAAATGGAAAAAGCTATGGGAATCCATAATCTAGCCGAACGCAACCCTCTTCCTTTTGCTTCTCATGCCAAAAAAAAAAAGAGTTAAGTTGGGAAATCTACAAAAAAAATAGATTTCCAATGTCTAGTTAGACGTAGCCTTTGTTGGGAAAGCATAGAAACGATTGAACATCTACTTAAAAATTACAGATTTTCATAGAAATATGACAGATTGGACATAATTTTCAATCAGTAAAACTGGAATAGAACCGATATGCCTTCAACACTTGAAAAATGGAACTTTGGACCTTTTACAAGTGATATAGTGAATAGAGCATGGAAACTTTTCCTAGAATTTATGATGTGGCAATCACCTCTTGCTAGCTTATTAAAATTAAACTTTGACAGGACCTATAGGGGTAATATTTCCGTTACTAGTTTTGGAGGGGTATTTAGAGATGATAATGGATAAATTATTCACATTTATGTGGGAAATCTAGGCACTCGGACTAATAATGTTGTAGAACTCTCATCCCTGGATCAAGACCCAATAATAGCCAAAATTCTTAATTATCGAAAATTGTAATTAAAGGGGATTATAAAACTATTGTCTTGATGATAAAAAGAAACTACAAAATGGATCCAACACCCCTAAGGTCTCTAATTACTAGAAAGTAATGGAATACTTAATTAAAATTAAAGTCCTCTTAAAAGTAATAGTAGCCCCTGTACTATCACATATAAAAAAAACTAGAAATAAGTTGAAAGGTAAACTAGCCAACAAAGGTTTGCCCTATAAAGAAGATTGTTGCAATTTTTTTTTGGCTTCATCCTCTTCTTGATGCAGTAAGACCCATATGCACAAAAATTGCAGAAATGGAAAAAACTCCCCAATGTGGTTGCGCATCTACTGGGGAAACCTCCTTGCATTGTCATGATGGGCTTCTATTTAATATGGGTGGTAGGCCACCCATCAAATTTCACTATGCATGGCCTAGCCTACAACTACACCTACGTGGTAATTTGGTTAGTTTGAAGGAAGGCATTGTAATGATAAGCTTTATTACATGGGAGTCCAATGAAGGACAATTTGTTCTAAATTTTGAATGTAGAAGCACTCAAGCAATGATTACGGTGATTAATGGGGAGGCAATATCAAATCCTAATAGAGGATGGAGTTATGGAAATAGTGAAGGGAAATTTGAATTCCTCATTTCACTTAATTGTGTTCCATTCCACTATTGCTCGTCGACATTCCTAGAATTTTATAATCATGCCATTTTTCAAATATTATAGGTTTTGAAGGAAGGAAAGTCAATGCCAATCCTACAATAAAATTATCATTTCATTTAGGATTGATGATTTTTTCATTTAGAAAATACTCTCTCAGGAACACTACCTCTAGTTCATTGTGAAAATGATGGAGTCTCATGTTTACTATAATTGTAATTTTTGTTTTGAACAACCCTTTATTTGTAGACATGTTTCTATCAGAGTTCTATAGGAGTTGTGGATTAATCATATTCTAGATATTTATCCCCTCTCTAGGACATCTAATTCTAGGAGGTGTTTTCTTTATGACTTCAATTTTAGATTTTTTGCCCTTGTTTTGATTTCCTACCTCCAATGTTTCTCTTTGTTAGAAGTGTTCTTCTCATTATTAAGTTTGGTTATTCATCTCTAGCCTCCTAGTCACCCTCCTTTGCACCACTCATTGAGTTCATACTATCTCTCTTTTACCTCTCCTCTCTATCTAATCTCTATATTTGATTTCACCTTCCCTCCCCAAGATCCTAGACTCGGTTCATCCAATCCCTGGTGTCCCTAGATCATGGAAAGATGGCGTCTCTCCTCTTCCCACAAAGGAGGTAGAAAAACAAAACCCAGTCCCACCCTTGCTCCTAACCTTTCTTCCCCATCTATTGGCCAAACCAGAGCCTAGTTAATAACATGAGCTATGATGACAAGATACAAAGAAATTATCTCTGGAGTTGTACAAAGAGTAATCTTTGATGTGGAATAAAATGTATTAGAAGTTAGAAGGTTTATTCCAAATAGGCAAGCAAACCATGAAAACAATGAATGGATACCTAACGTGGGAAACTCTACAAGAGCATGCACCTCCTCTTACATGAAAACCATTAGACTATGTTGAAAAAATGATAGACCATATTTATAATAGTGGTAGCTACATCAAGCTTCATAAGAATTCGATTAAAAAGTTAATAAAGAAATAATGACCTCCATTAATTAAATTAATTCCCTCAAACCTCTTTGTAAAAACCTTAACGAAAGAAATCCCCTTACCCCCAGAATTTATGGCATTCCCAAGATTCATCAGGCTAGGGCCCCCTTGAGACCCATTGTTAACACAATAGGCGGGCCTTCATATCTTCTCGCTAAATTGTTAGCTCAAAGGTTCAAACCTCTTATTGGTTGCACATATTACCTTCTTAAGCACTTTGGTTCCTTTGTTAAAGAATGGAAGGACATTAGAATCGATCTAGGGGATTTGTTAGTGAGTTTTGAAGTTGTTTCCCTTTATATCAAAATTCCTAATCAAGAGGCCATTGATGTCATTAATCTGATCACTGATAATGACAGTGCCAAATTAGTTGGCCTCTGGCTCACCTCCACTTTCTTTAGTTTCCTACGTGATTTATTTGAACAAACTTGTGGGGTAGCGATGGTTTTCTAACTTATTCATGGAAGATTTTGAGACTAAGGCCTTAGACTCTACTCATTTTTCCCTAAGAAATGGAAGAGGTTCGTTGATGATACCTGTGTCATTTGGCCCCATGCCCCGAAAAGTTAGATTTGTTTCTTAACCATCTTAATTCTCAATTAGACTCCATCAAATTCAATATGGGATTTGAATTTAATGGTTGTATTCCTTTCCTTGACATTGATCTCTCTAGAATCAATGATGGTTTTGTTTCTCAATGAGTGTTTCGTAAAAAAACTCAGATGGAACAATATCTTTGTTCCCATTCTCATCATTTTGTGGCACAAAAATTCAAGGTTCTTAGTACTCTCACCACCCATGTTGTAATAATATCTGATGAGAAGCACCTAGAAGGATAAAAATTTCATCTTCTTAAGTTTTTTGAAATTAATGGCTATAGCAGATATCAAGGCCTCAAAAATTTTCAAAGGGCCCATAAAGAGTTGAGGGTTAAGCCTCCTTGTGGTGATATGATCTCTAAAGTGCAACTCCCATTTATCCATGGAATCATTGACAATATGACCCATAATCTTAAAAGGAATAATGTTTCATCTTTCAAACCCCTTAATACTATTAGAAATTCTCTCAAATCAGTTAAGGACCCTATAGACCCTAAAGATATGAAATGGGTTTGTTGGATCCCATGCTCCTTTGGGATTCCATACATTGAGGAGATAGGCTGTTCTATTAACCAGAGGATTCAAGAGCATGCAACATACATCAGGCACAATCGATCTTGCTCATCAATTCTTGCTGAACATGCTGTGGAATTTAAGCACCATGTTTGCATTGAGGATGCGAAGGCCATTGCTAGGGTTGACCACTTCCACAATAGGAGGCTAAGAGAGGCTATTAATAATGAAAAACATGCAATCGATATCAATAGGGATGATGGGAATAAATAAAGTAAGAGCTCGATTTCAACTCTTTATTCTTGACTCCCCCATTTTACTCCCTCCCCTCCTTTTTTTTTTTTTTTCATTTGATTTTTCTTACTCTTTTTAAAATAAAAATGTTGTTGAATTAATTAATTAATTAGAATATGTTTTGACCCTTTATGATTTTATTGACTCTATTTTAATATATGTAAACAAATAACAACTATTTTATAACAGCAAGCCTATGACTAAATATTATTAAATATTAATTTTATTAAATCAATAACTAATTATTAATGACTAATCCTAATGGTTAAATCTGGACAGATATGCATCCTTTCTATTTATTCTTTAGGATCTATCAAAATTTTCACCTTTGTCCTAAGGATGAATCACATTAGTTGGTTCGAAATGTCAAGCAAATCCTAATAATGTGATTAATCTGAAAGACACTCTCATTTACAATATGGATCACAAAAGCCTAAGATCTAACAAAACCATTAATCTTTACTAGCATATTAAAATTCTCATGGGAAGATTTCTTACTAACAAACTAGACTATTAATAGGAAATGACCATCTACATGGAAAAATTAATGGAAAAGTTTGATAGACATAGGAAGGTCTCCATTCTAGCCAAGAAATTGGAAAATTTTGACTTCTCTATGGAAAATGACAATGAACTCCATCCACTTACTTCATTGGAATCCCCAATTGAATGATGATCAAGTGATCTATATCATTCAAGAAGAATTTCTATGATAATGTAATAATTGTCATCTTTGTCAACTCATGGTTTAATTTAGTTTTTGGTTTTACAACCATTTTGAGAGATAGTTTGGCACACTATAGAATAACCAATGGTAAAATTCTGAACTTATGCTATTCATTTAGTTACCCAAGTGACAAACTAATAGCTGGAATGCTTGGAATGCTTGTCTGTGGATACACTTTAGCTTTTATAAAATGAGTATTTAAATTATTATATAGTGTGTTTTTCCCAACTTCACTTAAAAAATAGTTCATACATGTTAGATGGTTATAATATATGCTAATTGAATATACATATGAGTTGTTAAAAGATATATGTGAATAATGATTCATATAGGTTATAAATTATGTGTTTATAAAATGGTAAAATATAATAAGTTTTAATATATATGTAATTATAAAAAATAAATATAATTATTTTATATTATTTTAATTTATATTAATATAATATATATAATTTCACCTATTTAATTAATTAAAATGATAAATATAATATAAAATAAGGTAAAAATATTAAAATTAAATAAATTGGTAAAAAAATTTGAACACATTAAAATAAATTTGCATATTATAATTTTAATTTTTTTCATTATAATTAATCAATTGTTGAGCATAAAATATGTAAAATTCAGTAGAGTAACTAAGAGCATAAACTATAAAAATACCATAATTGTCGAAATATGTTAACCTTAATTATTTTAAACACACAAAGAGTTACTTTTATAAACTTCAAAACTACCTCTAAATTGGAAGAGATTTGTTTTCTTAATTAATTGAAGGGTAATGAGAATTATTATATTTATTTAGTGGCGCTCTTGCATAGTTGCATGTCATTAGAGTTGTCTTCTTTAATTTCCCTCATGGGTATAAAAACACAAATACAAAATACTAAATTGTTAAAAACATAGAATTTTACTTTTTAAATGTTTTTGTCCTTGGAGATTCAAAAACCAGAAGCTCCTTAGTCTAATTTACTAGTTGTGGTTAACAAATTAACATAGAGTTAAACATTAAAACACTAATTTGCAAATATTATGCATACAAGAAACAAATCTAAGCTTCAACTTGAGCTTATGCAATGATTTAATCTTCCAACATTTACTCACACATTGATATGCCCCATCCTGCAAACATAAAAAAAGAATCGGCATAAAAAAAAACATCACATAAACCTCTTTTTCACTATTTGATTCACTAATGCTTGGAGTGGTGAATGTCTTTGTTCAAGTGACTTCCTAAGAAATACCTTCATTAATTTCATGACCTATTAAAAAACAAATTAGAAGAGGAACTATTTAGTCAATTTAGTTTCCTAAATTGCTTGCATAAATTATCAACTAAGGTTTGTAAGCTGATGAAGTGTGGTGCACTATATGTGCTTAGTTAACCTTTTTCTTACTTCGTTGTTTTGTATTTTATGTTATTTTGGGGGGTTTCTGTTCTTTGATGTCTAAAAATGTACAACTTGAAACTATGAATTTTAAAGGAAAGGAAATGTTCCTAAGTTAGTCTAATTTCCTAAAAATGGACCAAGAATTTTTGGTTGGTTAGAACGTAATAAAAATAGAGCATTTTATCTCATGTTACCATTAGTCCTAATATATGGATCTAATTCTTAAAACCAAGAATGAAATTGATGCAGAAGGTAACTCAGTAATTGCATTCATTAAACATTCAACTATTCAATTTTGGAATATGACTAAATCAATCTCCTTGAAATGATTTTTTGGAATATTAGTGATGCAACTCAGTGAGGATCTGAAAGAAAAAAAGGTAAAAGCATGTAAGACTAACTATAAACAACTAATTTATTTTTGAATGTCTCCAACATTCAAATGTGAAGCATTACCTTCTTAAAGTGTTGTGCAAGAAATCAATTATACCTTAGTTCCTAAGTTCCTAGGAAAATAACAATGTACTAAGTAAATTCAATCACTGTATGAATTAGACATTTAACCATTTAGTTTAGGATCATCATCATCTTGAAATTGCTTTTGAAAACATCTATTAACATAGCTAATTGACAATTATGTTATAAGAAAATGAATGACAAAACAGTAAGAAAACTAAGCAACTGTGTATTCTTATTACTTCAATCTTAATTCAGTTTGGAAATATAGTCGTGTTTCTCCACTTAAAATATTATAAGAACAAGGTTGCATAGTTATGATTCATCATTATGCTATTGATTAAAAACTGAAATGAAATATCATCCTAATTTAGAAAACAGATTTGCTAAAAACAGAGTAATGGAAATTGAACTGAAAACAACAAATGAAAAACCTCCTTCAATGCACGGGTGCTCTACAACTGATATGGCTGGAAGGATATCTAGTTAAGGATGCACATTAAATGATCATTGGCAACATAAAATTTGCATTATGAACAAAATGAAGTCCGAATATAGAGTATCAACAAAAGGCATGAACTTAACATGTAATTCCTTCTAACTTCTAACCACTTCTCGATTCCATGCTGTTATCACTTAAGAAATCTAATGCTAAAATTTCTTATCCTAGCCTGATGACAAAGGTCAGTGTTAATCTAAGTTGAGTTCATTTTTTCCTTAAAGTTTGAGTCTTAGGAGGTCATGAGTCAAGCATGTATTCTTATTTACCACTGATCACCATCATTCATCACCGATCTCATAGTCATGTGTTACCTTGTTATCCACCACAAAGCCTTTTTGCAAATTGCGTAGCGCATGTAATCGTTTTAAAGTGTTTTCACAATGCATTAATTCTATTTAGCAGTTTCGCAGTGCAAAAACTCATTAGATGTTTTCACAGAACAATACCTTATTAAGTGATTTCGCAGTGCATAATTAAAAATTTAAACTAACCGCGCTGCGAAATCAGGGATTCGTGCATTCCGCAGCGAATCTTTCCCAAATGTCAAATCCGTTAGGTAAATTTGTGGCTGTGTCATCCTTTGTCAGTTCATGTACTCCACTTATCACGTCCCACCACCCATCTCCATTATCACCACCATTAGATTCGTTGATACACACGGATTACAATTTCCAAGAAAATCCACCTATGCACAAGTCTTAATGATGATTGTAAGCCTTGCATGAATAACAAATATGCAAGATTGCCATTTGAAAAAATTATAATCGGCAATATTTCAATTTTAAATAACACTGTAATCAAGCGAGGCAGCAAATCAAGCGAGGCAGCAAATCAGGTGAGGCAGATTTTCAAAAGAGGCTGAGTTTATAGTTTGACCAGAGCTAGTATTCCTTGCTTACATGTCATTAAGATTTCATGGAGAGATCAGTAGAGAAGAAAGAACACATATCAGGCAAATGTCTGAGAAACGAGCCTAAAGGTTTGGATATAACATTGAAGAACAAAGATGTGGAGAAGGCTTTTAAAAAAGCCGGATGTTAGAATTTTTGCAGGAAGTTACAAGGAGGGCATGCACAGGTGACTAAAGAATTTGCACTAAATTTCACACGATTAAATTCAAAGGTGGCTATGATGGAATTGAAAGTCTCACCAGATATGATATCCACAGTGACAGAGATTCCACAAGGGCAAGAAAATTTGTTCAAGAATTTCAAATTTGACATGAATCCATGCAAAGAGTTTTTAAAGAAGGAATTTGTTAATTCGGATTTGAGTAAGTCGGTTCCTAAGAGCTATGCCAAAGAGTCCTATGCACATTTACTCACCTGTATACAGAAATACCTGACTTGTGAAGGAAGGTATAACAAGGTGTATTCGCACCATTTCAAACTCCTTTTGCATTTTACAGGGAAGGTTTCCATTGATCTACCTTTTTATTTATTCCGCAGTTTGAGTAAAATGTGTGACAAAGTGCAATTGAGAAAGGAGACTTGTGAAACTTCTATGTTTCACCATGGCTTGATTAAATTACTTGTTTTTCATGAACTTCAAAAGGTAGGAAAAGACTGGAATACATTTATTTTCATGGCTGGTTTCAAAAACCAGACTGGGCTCAGCCCTCTACCTGCAAAAGATTTTACAACAGCAGGTCTTCAAACATAAACAAGAGCCAAGAGGTTTTCAAAATTAAAGGCAAGGAAACAAGTTAGAGAGTCTGTAAAGCCATTGATCATTCAAGATACACCTCAGCAGTCAATTAAAGAAAAATCTCAAGTCAAAGAGACTGCACATGAATCAAGCACAGCTGGAGTAGTTCAAAGAAGAACAACGAGGAGTTAGATGGCTAAATAAAAGGGTAAGTCAGTAGCTGTTGAAGAAAGTCATGTTTCGAAGGGAAATTTAAATGATTTATTGTAGGCAATTGACTTTGAAGAGTCCCCACTAGTTCAAGATGATTTGATGCAGTCAGGAAAAGAGAAGACAAAGAAAGCTAAAGCCTCAAAGAAACTTAAGTTTGATGAGCAAGTTGAACAATTTGTTTTCAAGCCGAGGAGACCCATAACAAGGAAATTTCAGCAAGTATAGGAGGTACCACCAAGAACAGATGAAACAGGGGAAGAAATACAACCTCGTGAAAGAAAGGACAAAGGAAAAACAGTTGCCACTCATAAAGAAGATAACATGGAGGATTTGAAAAGGAAATTGGAATCTGCCAACCTTGAGATTGCCAGACTGAGGAAAGCTGCCAGTAAACATGCCATACAACAAGCTAATTATTACAGAATGAAGACCTTATGGGAAGACAAAACAACTTTAGAGGTGGTTGACTGTAATACTCAATTCCACACCTGGACAATACCGACAATTAAAGAAGAAAAATTCATCAGAATGATTAATATGCAATTAAGAGCTGGAATCAAGGTCATGAAGAAACAAATTGAAGACTTAACGGTACAATTAGGCCAGCTGAAATAATATTCTTAATGAAATCCCATTTCAAATAAGGCTATGCTTCGAATTTTGATGATTTTGCTTAGTGTCACCTTTTTGAAGAATCCTGCATGTCCATTCAGTGTTGAAAAGTTTTGGAATAGTTAAAAGAAGGTTTTGATTGCAAAGTGCTCAAATAAGTAAAGTTCTAGGTTGAAACCATGATCTTTGAAGCAACTCAGCAGTTTCGTAGTGTGCTACGAAACTGCTGAAGGTGATGATTAAAGCTCAGCAGTTTAGTAGCGTGTTACGAAACTGCTGAAGCTAAATAGTCCAATCTTAATTAACCGGTTTTTAATATGAGCGGGAATTTTCAAAAGTGAATGTTTACAAGGTATGCACGACATCAGCTGAATATTAAGATTCAACCAAGTCAAGACAGAAGGGAAAGTATGGATTCAGGTTCAACTTTTAACTTTTGTCATAAAATTAACGCCTTTACCTCAAATATGTCAAGACATCTTAAAGGAGTTTTTGCTTTTGAATATTAAGGAAGTGGACAGCACATCAAAGACGTGGCCATCTGTCACATTTTTGAAGATCAAAGATGAAGAACCTATTTCTGTGGATTCGAAAATTGTAAAGACTGATGAGCAAGGGTAGTTTCCTATATTTCAGGACAATGGAGAGGATGTGGCATAGAAGACCAGCATGGAGCCTTGAACACCCATCACAGCCAAACTGAAAGGAACCAGATGTCAAAGAATGAGAACAATTATAGCCAAGGCTTTTATTAGCATAACATGGTGTTAGAATCCTACTTGATTTAGATCTCTGGAAAGTTTAGTTGAAGTTTGTTACATTTAATAGGCAGTTAAAAGTTGATTAGGTATCATTAGAAGTAGATTTCGAGTTCCCCTCATGCTTGAGGAGGAATCTCAATCATGTAGAAGAGCTCTATATATATAGCAGGAACAACAACATAATAAGGGTTGGAATTTTATGTAAAAAATCTCTGTTGAAAAGCTTATGTAAAGAATCTGTTTATTTTGATAATACAGTGAATGGTTTCAGCTGCTCAAGAATCATAGTAACTTCAATGTATGAATTCCTCATGTTGTCTTCCATGTTGTTTACAGTTTGATGGGTACTTGATTACTTAGAAATCACATGCTGTGTTCTAATTTCCTTCATGTACTCATATACTGGCCTTTTATGTCTATTGTACTTTATGTATATTGAAGTCTGAATGTCTTGATTTCATTGCGAGGCCAATTCACTGTTAATGTTGAGTAACATATGACTCCATGAGCCCAATGGATGCTTGTTAATTTAGATTTTACCAGCCTTTTTCCTATTTGTTTCATATAAGAGTTAGCCATTTCAATCACAATTGCAAATCTTAAACCCTTTGAGAGAGCCCTCTCAGGCTAAGGAGGCTAAGCCTTAGATAAAAGATTGGTTTGAAACAGTTACTTGAAGTCTTCTGTCTGCAGCCTTCCAGGGTCTGATTTTGAGATAACACATGCAACCGATATTTATAGGAAAATACAATATCTTTTTATGAGATAAACTTGCTACAAGAATTTGAATTAAATCTAACATGACTGTTTATGAGAAAAACTTGCTACAAATGGCTAATTCGAATTACAATAGGACTGTTTAAACTTTTGATTAGCTACAGGTGGCTAATTCGAATTAAATCTACAACAGAATTGTTTGACTCTTGACTAGCTACGAAAGAGCAAATCAAGGGTCCTACTGCTTCCGGATAACATACTTTGACTCCATCTTTGATCATGACCTTAGGCTTGGTTTTCTGTTGATATGGACCAGGCGAATAGGATAGAATTCATGTCGAGATGATTCTAGAAATTCCCATGTGGTCTAGTTCTTCATTCAACACCTGGAACCTACCAAACCCTGAGAGTAGCTACACAATCCACAGTTAGCTGCAAAATAGGCTATGTTCTGTAGCTAATTTGAAAAAATATATTCAAATAGCAAGAATACGAAAATATAATATGCTGATTATTTCAATGCTTTCCTTAAGACAAAACCTAACATTTATCATTGATTGGGTCTGTAATCTTATGAAAAAGTGAGGGAAAAAGGTGAGAAAAAATGTCAAGGAGAGAGTAATTCTGAGGTTCAACATATCCCCATTGCAAAATAACTGCATGTCCTTATACAATTTTCCAAAAATGTGAGTTTTTCCTCCCTAATGCATTTGCTCAGACACCTCTACTAGTACATCCAATTTCCTTCTTTTGTTCTTCTTTAAACTGGTTGTAATTCTGGGCTTTCTCATAAGAAGCTTAAACTTAAGGTTAATGACTGCTCTGTTCAAAATCTTATTCTTTCTTTTCAATTTCCTATTTTTCTTATACCACAGTCCTAGATGCATAATGGCATTATCGTGAATTTCCTTGTCCAATTTGTTTTGTTCCTTCAAGGTCTCATTCTCCTATTCGATATGTCTATTCAATATCTTTAGTTCATAAATTTCCTATTTGAGAGCATCAGTTAAAGGTTTTTGTGGATTGAGAGAAGTTTTTTGGTTCATTGAGCACTTCTCTTCTCCAGTGACTCTACATAGTCATATATTTGTTGTTGCATTGGATCTATGCCTGGAGATCTTCTGCTTGGGCTACCTTCAAAATGATGAACATGAGAATTTTGAGGACTGTGTGAATAAGAGATGTTAATAGGAGATGGTTCTAGGGTTTCTTCATCTAAATTTATAAAATCTGTCCCATTTGATGATGTTTTCTTTACCAAACCTTGAAGTTTAGAGCTCCTTCTAAATTGTGGATGACTTATATTCTGCTCATTTGGGACCTTTCTCTCCTTTATTATCTTCCCTCTTTCCTTGATTTTCTTCCCGATTTATGTCAGTTCTTTAGAGATTACCTTTTCATCATCTTTCTGCAATGAAGGCTCAGGTCTATTTTCAATAGCTATACCAATCTTATTTCTTCTAATTATTCTGACATTATCTTCTTTAGGTGACTCTGGTGCTTCTTGGAAATGGTTTCTAATAAGGAAATTCTCCCAGGTATCTCCTATGCTTTTTAAATGAAACGCAATCATTATGTTTAGTAGCCCATGATGATATAAGGTTTTATATATGAACTGTATTCTCTTTTGCACATTTGAGGCCATCCATCTTAAACTATTTAGGAGGAAGAAAAGAAGATTCATTTCTCCATTTTCTAAGAAATTTATCAGTAAACGGTTATGGTAGACATACATGCAACAAAACCTCCCCTCACAAGTGAGAAATTTCTGTAATAGCAAGAGCATGTTCCTCCACTTACTTTTATGAGTTGAAATGGGAATTCCTTTTCTAAAATTAGAGACATCCATACCTGGGTTTTTGAGTATTACTTTCCATGATTCATTGTGGAACTCCTTATTCTTGAACCATCTTTCACCATGCCTTGGAGGTTCTATAGCCTTAGTCATGAATGACTGAGTCACTGCAAACTTGATATCTCCAATTTCTACCTCTTTTCCATCGAAAGATTGAGCAAAGGATTTTGTAATATCCTTATGAAAACCATTAAATTTCTTGATGAATTTAAGCCATCCAGTTTTCTGCAACATTTTCTTGAGCTATGGGTATCCTTGCATGTAATTTTCTTCTATTGGTTCTGATCTGACATTTAGCCCCATGCCTTCTATTACGCAGAGTTCTCAACCTTCAGAATTACCCTTCCCAATTTTACAAAATTAATTGGCTGCGAATATGGTGAAAGGAACTGCAGGTTTGTATGAAACGAATAGATGGTAGGGGTTCTGGAGTCATGTAGAAAAGCATGTCATTTCATAGTGATGACCATTAATAATCAACGGGGGAGTTAATTATGGACCGTTATGTGACAAAATACGTAGGATGTGGTAGATATGTAGTATGATGGAGATTGCAATCAAGTCAAATGATGATTCGTCAAGGAAACATATGAATATCCATATTATATATGCTTTATGTTTTAACTTTGTTATTTAAAATTAATTTTTGCACTTTACCTTTTAGAACTTAACCTTTTTGTTTGTTGTTTTCTTTGGTGTTGATCCGTAGGTACCCTTTTAGCATATTGTTCTTCAAAACAAGATTCTTCAATTTCCTGCAAGCATCATTTATTTGTAAGATGTATAATTATGCCAGAACTGCTGAAATGAGATATGGCTGCAGAAGCAAATTAGCTGCAGAATGGAATCAGGTGCACAACATGATAGAGAATGAAGTATGGCTATGGAACATGAATGTGAAATGAAATGGAAATGCAATATGATAGTGAAATGGAATAAAAGTGGAGTGATATGGAATGAAACTGTAAAATAAAATGAAAATGGGGTGAGATGGAATTAAATGAAATGAATTTGCAGATTATTAACTGCAAATGAATGTAGCTTTATGTCACTACTTATTACAGAAAGGAAATGGAAAATATAGGATGTTAGAAATCTCTGATTTTCACCTTGTATTTTTTGTTTATTATTATATTTTTATGATATCTATATATATATTTATTATATATATAATATATATATATATACAGGAAAAATAAAAGCTAAGTTAGTGGAGAAGAAGAATTCTTCTTCACCAACTTCATTTTAGTGTTATCTTGGAAAATCTTGATAAAATCCTCTCTTGAAATTGGCTTATCATATATCTTCAATCGATGACCATTCACAAGAAGAGGTACCTTTATTTCATCTATTGTCCTTATTCTCACTGCTCCATTATTAAAGACTTCTTCAATCTCATATGGCCCAAGCCAATGAGTCTGAAACTTTCCTTGAAAATCATTGAATTTTGAATCGAAGAAAAGTGCCCAATCCCCTGCTTGAAACTTCCTTTCCTTGAATACTTATCATGCCATTTAGCCATTTGTTGTTAGACTAAACTGGTTCTTTGAACTGCATCTTGCCTGATTTCATCAAGCTCATTGAGTTTCTCCAATCTATGTTTCTATGCTTTTGATAAATCTAGTCCTAATTGGACTGCCATCTTGAAAGTTCTGATTTGAAACTCTATAGGGAATAGGACTTGCTTCCCATAAACAAGCTGATAGGGAGTATGTCATGTCATGTTCCTCCATGTAGTTCTATAGGCGCATAAGGATTCAGGAAGCCTTTCTGCCCAATCTCTTCTGCATAGATATATAGTCTTAGTGAGAATTCCTTCAATCACCTTATTGGTAGATTCAGCTTAACCATTTCCTTATGGATGATAAGGAGTAGAATTTATGTGTTTGATCTTGTAATCTTCCGCAAGCCTTTCCACCATTTTAGATGTAAATTGAGATCCGTGATTTGTCAAAATTTCTCTTGGAACACCA
The DNA here is from genome assembly GCA_000404065.3 of Pinus taeda. NCBI lineage: Eukaryota > Viridiplantae > Streptophyta > Pinopsida > Pinales > Pinaceae > Pinus > Pinus taeda. The sequence goes on along the minus strand of APFE030826553.1, from coordinate 68,401 downwards.
AAACAAGTGAAGATGTTCTTAAAAAAAAAAATTAACTACAGATTTTTCGTTAGCAAAAGGTAATGCTTTAGCCTCTACCTATTTAGTGGCATAATCAGTGCATACCAAAATATACTTCTTTTGTTTAGATGAAGGATTAATTAGTCCATCAAAATCCAAGGCCCATTTTTCAAAAGGTTCATTGAGTACCTAAGTTTGTAGTGGCATTTCATATGAATGAGTAGGTTTTCCTACCCTTTGGCAGGTATCACACCTTTTGACATATTCTTTGGTGTCTCTAAAGATGGAGGGCCAATAATATCCTAAATGATGGATTTTACAGGTTGTCCTTTTGTCAGTAAAGTGTCCACCACAAGGTTCATCATGAATTCCTTAAGAATTTAGGCATTTCATCTTCTCGAACACATCTTCTAATCATGAGATCTGAACCTGTTTTATACAATTCATTAGTAATCCATGAGTAGCTTGCACTTGTTTGAATGATTTTTATTTTCTCCTTAGGAAACGAATGTGAAGGTAATTTTCTTGTGACTAAGTAATTGGCAATATTTGCAAACCAAGGGGTCTGAGTTGTTACTGCAAAAGATATTCATCATGAAATTTATCTTCAACTAGAGTGTCATTTTGATATTTTGAATTCTAGACAAGAAATCAGCAATTGTGTTTTGTTTTCCAGGTCTATCAAGGACAGTGATGTTGAATTCTTGCAGGAGTAATAACCATTTTGTAACTCTACCATTGGTAATAGGTTTATTCATTAAGTACCTAATTGCAGAGTGATTTGTATGAACAAAGCTTTCATAGTCTGTTATATAATGTCCAAACTTGTTGATAACATGAATAATAACTAAGAATTCCTTTTTAGTTATAGTGTAATTTTACTTAGTGGGAGTCAAATTCTTGTTTGTGTAATAGATGGCATAGGGGATCAAATCTTTTTCTCCTAATATAGCTCCCAGAGCTGTATCTGAAGCATCTATTGAGATATGAAAAGGTAGTTTCAAATTTGGACCTCTTCAAATGGGTGCTTCAAACTTTTTTCTTTTAAACTCTCAAATGCCAACTAGCAATCAAGATTCCAATTGAATTCACAATATTTTGTGAGTAATTTGAAGAGTGGGGTTGCTAGTTTAGTGAAATTTTCTATAAACCTTCTATAGTATCCTCTGAATCCTAGAAAAATTCTAACATCCTTTTGACAACTTGGAATTGACAGTTTAGAGATGACTTCAACTTTAGATTTATCAACTTTAATTTCATCCGCTGAAATGTGATGTCCTAAAACAATCCCTTCTGTAAACATCATAAAACATTTTTTATGGCTTAGTGAAAGGTTTGCTTCCTTACATATTTTAAGGACTTTTTCCAAAATTTCTAAATCTTCTTCAAATGTATTCCCATAAATTGTGAAGTCATCCATATACACCTCTACACAATCATGTATTAGATAAAAAAAATTCCTAGTACTTCTCTTTGGAATGTTGCAAGTGCATTGCACAATCCAAAAGGAAGTACTTGGTAGGCATAAGTTCCCCATGGACATGTCAATGTGGTTTTATCTTGATCTTCGAGTGCTTCGTGAATTTGATTATAACCACTAAAACCATCCAAAAATGAGAAATACCTCTTACCTGCTAATGTATCTAACACTTGATTTATAAAGGGCAAAGGAAAATGATCCTTTAGGGTAGATTTATTCAATTGTCGATAATCAATACATACCCTCCATTTACCATTCTTTTAGGCACAATCACTAGAGGAGAAACCCACTCTCTGTTTGAAATTGGGTAAATGAAGTTTACATTTAGCAATTTTTGCAACTCCTCTTTCTCAATTTCCCTAAGATTTGGATTCATCCTTCTTTGAGGTTGTCTGATAGGTTTACAATTTTCCTCAATGTAGACGTGATGTATACAAGTTTTAGGACTAATTCCTTTCATGTCAGTGTATTCCCATTCATATGTAGAAGAATATTGTTGTAATGTTTCGATTAGCTTTTCCTATTGTAATTTTTCCAAGTGATTGTTTATGTTTAATGTTTTCCCTAGAAAGATTTCAATCATGGAGCTACCAAAGTCTCCCATAGAATAAAGAGACATCTGCCTAGATGACAAATATTCAATGTTGGATTTTTCTTAAAATTGATCATGTTCATATTCTGAAAATGATTCAAAATTTTCCATTGTATTTAAGATTTGACTATCTTCACTAATGGCTGAAATAGTAAAGAGAGGTTGAATATCATTTTCATCATCAATCCATTCTTTGTCATCTATATCTGTGATTGTTCTTCCTGGAGGATACAGAGTGAATTTCTTAGTTGAGTTACCATCAGAGATATACATATCACCAGACCCACAACTAATGAAAGCATCAACTGTAGCCAACCGAGGTCTTCCTAATATAAGTGGATGCCCTTCTAGATTGTTCTTAGGGGTTAAGATCATAAAATCAATGGGGTACTCCCAAGAGCCTAAAGACACTGAAATATCTTCTAACACACCATCCAGTTTGATTACAGATCCTTCTGCCAATTTCAGTAATGTAGGTGTATAAAGAAGATTAGCAAGATTGAGTTGTTCCATGGTATGTTTGCTCATGATGTTTATTACTACTCCTAAATCAATCAATGTATTCGGGATTTCAACTCCATTGATATGTGTTTTTACAACTGGACTTCCTGGATCTACATATTTTTGTATGGCAATTTCCCCCATCATTATGTCTGTTATTTCTCCTGCACGCTGAATTCTTTTTATTCTTTTTGTTTTTCTGCCTAGTTTCTTCATACTCAACTCCTTTATTGTTTTAGCTAGAATTGGAATCTCCTTAATGGCTTGTAACAAATGGATTTTGATATAGACATTTTCCAATTCATCTAGAAAATCATAATTAGACAAGATAATATGCATTTCTACCCCTTTATCAACTTGTAATCTTTCAGGAAAAGGAGGTGTAGAGCTAGATATTAGTGGTTGCTCTATGATAGGAGTTGAGTTTATTGGTTCTTTCCATTTTTCATTTCCAGTATTATGGTTTTGAAGAGATTTTGTTTCAAAACGTTTATTTGGCTGTAGAGAATCTTCCTTAGAATTATCTTGTTCTTGAATAACTACATAAGGCCTTTTATTTTCTAATATCCTACCAGATCTCAGTTGGACATCATTGAGATCTAGAGGAGTGATCATATAAGTTGGAAATTGTTGTCCTTCCACCATGCAGGTATTCTAGGATTTTTATTGTTGGGGTTTGGTAATGGTTGGGTAGGTAACTGATTTGGTCTCTCTGGGAATGGTAGTGAAAGTTGAGGACTTTGGTTTTGAATTTGGGGCTGTTGATTTTGTTGAGGAATTTGTTGGTGAGGATAGTTTGGATATGGTGGAGGATATTGAGAGTATTGAGAGAATTCCATAGTGATATTGTACTCCTTGAGCCAAAGGTTGAGATTAAGAAGGAGATTGAGACCAAGGTTTCTGCCAAGAATTCCAATTTGGTGGGGGATGAATACACATTTGGTTGTTAGAACCCTGGTTTTGTGGTCCCTGCCAAGGTCTTCTAGAGACAAAGCAAAGAGATTCTGTTGGATTTGAAATTGTTTCCTCTTGAAAAATATCCTTAAGAGCAACAATCGAAGGACAACTCTTGGTCTCATGGTTTTCTGAACAAATCAGACAAGTCTCTATGCTTTTTCAAGCATGTTTCTAATTTCTTCCCTAGTCACTGATCCAGTTATAGATTTATTCACTCTAACAAGAGAGGGATCTCTTGGAACTTTCCCAGTTTTGGATTTTCCTCTTGAGAGATGAACACATAATTCTCCAATGTCACTTAATGGGAGTTGAGAGATATCTCCCTTCCCCATCATGTTAAGGATGTCTATCCACTCATCTCTAATGGCTTTTAATATAAGATATTTCCAAGTATCTTGATCTAAGCTATCCATTTTTTCTCTTTTTAAGTTATAATTGAATCTTTCAATTAAATCCTCCAAATTTTCATCCTCTCTTTGCATCATTTTAAACACTTCATCTTTGTGATTGATAGGCATGCAATAATCCAAATACCTGTCCAAAAATACTTTCTTCATCTCGTTCGATGTTCTAATAGACTGAGTGACCAATCCCATGAACCATTTTAAAGCAGCTCCTTTCAATGTTGAAGGAAACAATTTGATTTTTTGAGAGTCTTGTAAATAATCATAAGTTCTGCACAAGACTTCAAATTCGAACAAAAAGGTTTCATGATCTTCACTTTTTAATCCATGAAAATTTGGGAGGAGAGAAGGTGAGATATTTTTCATTATGGCATATGTTTCTTCATCAACTATAGGGAATCCAAAAGAATTATCAACTTCCCTATTTCCTCTACCTTCTCCATTCTTTCCTCTACCTCCTCCTCCTCCAAATAGTGTAAATTATCCATTCAGAACTCCTCTCCTTCTTCTTCTCTTCCTGCCATTATAGATTCTTCAGGGTTAATATAATATTCAACCTGCAAGGTTAATTGTTCTTCCTCTCATTCCTCTATCAATGGTATGTGGAAGAAAGGTTCTACTTCTCCCTCTCCTCTAGGAATTTCTAATTCTTCAACTAAAATATGCTCCCCTATAGAGGTGAAAAAGGCTACTCCTTCTGTTGGAGATTTAAGATTTTCTTCCTCTAGGAATGCCTCAGTAGATGAAGTAGGAGATCCTCTTAATTTGGTTTCTAACCTTTGAACTTTAGGAAGACTATGGCTAGTGAAATGTGGAATATGAGTTTGAGATGGAGCTGTGTCTCTTCTTAGTCCTGGTGGAGTAAGTGGTGTTGTAGGAATTAAACTCCCGCCTCTAGCTATGAATCTACCCCTAGAGTCTCTTTCTCTATGCATATCAATTTTTTAGATGTAAGAGATGAGGTTACCTAGTTACACTTCGCCAGCAATAGCACCAAAATGTTTAGTCAATTTAGTGTCCTAAATTGCTTGCATAAATTATCAACCAAGTTTTGTAAGATGATGAAGTGTGGTGCACTATATGTGCTTAGTTAACCTTTTTCTTACTTCATTGTTTTGTATTTTATGTTGTTTGGGGGGGTTTCTGTTCTTTGATGTCTAAGAATGTACAACCTGAAACTATGAGAAAATTTAAGTGAATCTAATGAATTTTAAAGGAAAGAAAATGTTCCTAAGTTAATCTAATTTGCTAAAAATGGACCAAGAATTGTTGGTTAGTCGAAACCTAATAAAAACACAGCATCTATCTCATCCTATGATTAGTCCTAATTTATGGATCTAATTCTTAAAAACAAGAATGAAATTGATGCAGAAGGTAACTCAATAATTGCAATCATTAACATTCAACCATTCAATTTTGGAATATGACTAAATCAATCTCCTTGAAATGATGTCTTGGAATATGAGTGATTCAATTAAGTGAGGATCTGAAAGCAAAAAGGTAAAAGAATGTAAAACTAATTGTAAACAACTAATGTATTTTTGACTTTCTCCAACATTCAAATGTGAAGCATTACCTTCTTAAAGTGTTGTGCAAGAAATCAATTATACCTTAGTTTCCTAAGTTCCTAGGAAAATAGAAATGTACTGAGTAAATTCAATCACTGTATGAATTAGACATTTAACCATTTAGTTTAGGATCGTTATCATCGTGAAATGTCTTTTGAAAACATCTATTAACACAGATAATTGACAATTTTGTTCTAAGAAAATGAATGACAAAACAATAAGAAAACTAAGTAATTGTGTATTCTTATTACTTCAATCTTAATTCAGTTTGGAAACATAGTCATTTTTGTCCACAAAAAATCTTAGAAGAACAAGGTTGCACAATTGTGATTCATCATTATGCTATTGATTAAAACCTGAAATGAAATATCACCCTAGTTTAGAAAACAAATTTGCTAAAAACAGAGTAATGGAAATTGAATTGAAAACAACAAATGAAAAACCTCCTCCAGTGCAGGGGCCCTCAGCAACTGATGTGGCTCGAATGCTAGCTATTTAAGGATGTACTTTAAACAATCATTGGCAACACAAAATTTGTAATATGAACAAAATGAAGTCTGAATACAGAGTATCAACAAAAAGCCTAAACTTAAAACATAATTCCTTCTAACTTCTAACTACTTCTCAGTTCCATGCAACCGATATTTATAGGAAAATAACATAACTGTTTATGAGATAAACATGATATAGGTGGCTAATTTGAATTAAATCTAACATGACTGTTTATGGGAAAACCTTGCTACAGGTGGCTAATTTGAATTACAATAGGACTGTTTAAAATTTTGATCAGTGATAGGTGGCTAATTCAAATTAAATCTACAACAAAAATATTAGACTCTTGATTAGCTACGAAAGAGCAAATCAAGAATCCTACTGCTTCCAGATAATGTGCTTTGACTCCATGTTTGACCATGACCTTAGGCTTGCTTTTCCATCAATCTAGACCAGGTGAATAGGATAGAATCCATGTGCAGATGATTCTAGAAATGCCCATGTAGCCCAATTCTTCATTCGACACCTGGAATTTACCAAACCATGAGAGTAGCTACGAAATCCATAGTTAGCTACAGAATAGGTTGCGTTTTGTACCTAATTTGCAAAAATCTATTCGAATAGCAAGAACATGAAAATATAATATGGTGATCATTTTAATGCCTTCCTTAAGACAAAACCTAACATTTATCATTGATTGGGTCTATAATCTTATGAAAAAGTGAGGGAAAAAGGTGAGAAAAAATGTCAAGGAGAGGGTACTTCTAAGGTTCAACAAGAACAACAGCTTGTGGCTTATTCATAGAAGGCATTATTTTTGTAAGTAGAAAAACTGTCATTTTCCTTTGATTGAATCCAAATTAATTTGGTAAGAAATTTTAGAATCATTTAATTCATAGCCATATAAACACCGAAAATACAAGTTATCCAATTATGTTTACATTTTACAAATAAAATGATTTTGGTCATGGAATACCACTAATAGATGACTAGACTCCTTAAATTGGCTATTTTTATTTTTATCTCACCTTTTCAAATAGTTTCCTTCATTTATTCCAAAGAGGACATTCTTGATAGTAATTTTTCTTCAATTTATTTCCATGAAGACAATTGTAATATCAAATCTTCATGTATTTTTCAGCTTTGTAAAACTACATTTTAAATTACTGCTTTTCTTATCCCACAAATGCCACTCATCTTCATTTTTCCTCTATAATTCCAAACTACTCTTCCGGGATTCATTCAACTCATTTCCAATGCATTCACTTGGAACTTAATGATTTATGTGTCAATGGCTAGCTCTTTTATCTTTTGGGTCAGTGATCCCATTTCACAAGCCTAAATCATGTTTTTCTTTGAGCTCTGCGATGGTACCTTCCAAGTTATTTTTTTCGGCATCCCACAATTGTCTATCTCTAATATTTTTGAGAGGTTTCAGAATCTTTTCTTGGAATCATTCAAGATGGATTGCAAATCAATTTTTTATGTTCAATATTTTTGTAGAACCGTCTAATTTTGGACCCTTTCATCCTAAATTTGAGCTATTCTCATGATATTCTCATTCAACTGGGCCTTCGAGGACTCTACTTGAGCACTCAACACTCTATTTTTGTAACAGAGAAATCCACCTTCACTACCTTTAGAATTATTCTTCGTTCGTAGCTCTGTAGAATTTCTTTGCAATTTTTTCTTTTCGGAATCCCACAAATGTCTGTCATCTTCATAATTTTCAAGTAATTCCCCTATCCTCTCCTTAGATTCATTCAATTGAAATTCCCTCTCAATATTTTCAAATAAAACCCTTTCGTTCAATTCATAAATTCTTATACATCCTGGCTAATGAAGATGAAAGTTTCTTCTTTATCCATCTTTTGTGCTTTCTATACAATTAATTGGGTTGAGAGGCTCATTCTACAGCCTAGTATGATGTGTAATTATGTCCACTCATCATCAAAGTTGAAATTTTTCTCATGTTCGGCCAAAAAAAAGAAACAAAAAGTTAAATAACTATACAAAATATTCAAATAATGTCAGTTCATAAAAAAAATTCCACTTAAAGAAATTGGATCCCTCTCAGCTCATGTTAGATCTGTATTTAAGATGGATCTATGCTGGTCTAATTTTAGCGATCTCCTCTATCTCCTTTGATGTTGTTGCAATCTGTAAGAAACTTCCATACTTTTCCAGTTCCCATGCTTTACATATGGCCTCAAATTAGCAAGACATTACCTTAATTTTATTTGTCAACTGCAAAACACTAGTTTCTAGAGTTTGTTTATCAAAAAAGATTGCCATGTTCTTTCGCAGAAATTTCTCTTATGGATCTCTCCTTGGCTTCCCGCAATTGTTTCCAAGATGTAGAAATCTCAGTTTTGTATTCCTCGTCTCTCTTTGCCAGTTGCTATTGTAATTCCTTATCAATTTCCATCAAATGGTCACTCCGTTGTTACCCAATTTTAACTTCTTGTATGAATTGATGATTATCTAGCTTGGACTCGAAATTTATTGAGGCCTCTTGAAGAATATGAATCTATTATTCCATTTTCATTACCTTGTGTAAGAAAGGCCTCTTAAAGAATATGAATATGTGGCTCCATTTCTGCTACATTGTGTAAGAAATAGGCCTTAAAATCATGTCGTAAGGTATTTCTATCCTTAACTGATCTACCTGTAGTTCTGAGAAACTGATTCAAAGAATCACATAACAAAGAAAAGGGGATAAAAGCTATGGAATCATCATTTATTATGAGGGAGAGATGAGAATTCTATAAACAATGGAAACATTATCCTTATTTTTAATTTTGTAATTACAAAAGATATTGCATAAAAATAAAATAAATTATTAGATAAAGAAAATACATTGAGATGTTTTCTTCTTTCCCATTTTTTTAGATGTTTCCATCTTTTCTACTCTTAGATGTTTGAAAAGAAAGGAGTGAACCTTTTCTTGGTTTCCCAATCAATGAGAATTTTTTAATTTGTGTACTTGTCTTGGTTTCCCAATTCCTCCTTGTTTACAACATGAAGCATCCTTGATTCCTCCACACAATTAGGGAAAGTGCGTTGAAATGTTTTAGTAGTCACCCTTTTTTCATGTGCTAGTGTTTGTCCCTTCTAACCAGCCAAATATGATAAGTAAGGTTGCTGACGTCTATTCCTTTTTCTAGACTCAAGAATTGTATCATTGAGTAGAGCAAGCTAAAAATAAGGATTATTATCTACTAGATGATGAACTATAATAGATTCCTCAAGGAGAGATGATTCAAATATCTTGAGATTAATAACATTAAGCATGTCATGGATGCCAAGTTGGGAAGGCAAGTCTAAGCGATATGCATTGTCGTCAATGCATTTCAGAACAATGTAGGGGGCATATCGTAGAGGGTGCAACTTATGGTGGTGGCCCTTGAAGCATTGCTTGTACAGGAATATCCAAACAAGATCTCCAGGTTGAAAAGAAAAAGGTGTTCGCTACTTGTCATGCCTTTGTTTGGCAAGATCTTGGGTTGCCTGCAAAGAAAAAGTTGCATGAGTTTGGCCTTGAGATATGGAGTGTATGAAATGCTGATTTGATTTTTGTTCCTATTATTGATGTATAGAGCTAGAAGAGGTGACAGTCAGTGGCATATCAAAGGGTGCACTTGGTTGAAACCCAAAATAAACCTCAAAAGGGGAGAAACCAATTGAGGAGTTTGTGGCCCTATTGTAACTATATTGAATGATGTGAAAATATGTATCCCACCATCTGTTTCTAGAAATATCACTACGAAGGGAGTGAACCAAAGTACGATCAACAACTTTGGTTTGTCCATATGCTTGTGGGTGAAAGGAAGTGGAGAAACAAAGTTGGAAAACCAAAGTGTGGCCAAACATGTTAGAAGAAGATATTCACGGTCTGAGTAGAAGAGGCAATCTTATGACAAGGAAGAAAGGTAACCATCTTGGAGAAATGACATACCACTACCCAAATAACATCATGTTTACGGAATGTAGTAGGAAGACCACTTAAAAAGTATATGGAAATGGATTCCCAAGGACAAGAGGGAATTGGTAATGGTTGATACAAAGCATGCTTACAGTTTGATGGATTACTTTATTAACAAAAAGAACATGCATGAATGAACTTTTCCACTTACTTGGGTAAGGGAGGCCAATAGAAGTGGCGGTGAAGATTGAGAATGGTCTTGGCTATGCCAAAATTCCCTTTACATGAAGAGGAATATACTTCATAGATGAAAAGGAGACAATCCTCAGATTTTGGCACACATAGTTGGTTAAGTTTATACAACTAACCATCACGAATGGTATAATTGAGAAAGGGAGTTGGTTAATGACTGTAGGTTGTTGCAGATCTTCCCACATCTCCCCAAAGATTGGATCTGTTGCATACATATATTTCTAGGCATCCTATGCAGTATGCCACACCTATAGAATGTGTAGGACATGAGTAGGTGGTCGACTTAACAAATCAACCATTTTATTTGTTGTCCCCATCTTAAATTTGATCACCATATGGAATTGTTGAATGTAAGTAGCCCAATTTAGATGGTGTTTCTCTTGAATCTTGTGTTGTGAGTTGATGAAGATCAATGGATTATTATCTATATGGAGGATGATCTCTTTGCGAAGAATGTAATGGCGCCGTTGCTTCAAATCTTGCACTAAAATGTATAATTCCTTGTCATATGTGCTATACATGAGCTTAACTTCAACAAGCGCCTGAGAATGGTATGCCACAGGGTGGCCTCACTATTTAAGAATAGCCCCAATAGAGAATTGGGAGGCATCAGTTTCTAGCTGAAATGGTTGATTTATATATGGCAAGCAAAGAACAGGGGATGAGCATAATACATTCTTGAGTTGAGAAAACTGGCATTCAGATTCAACATCCAAAATAAACTTTACATTGTTTTGACAACTGGTGCAAAAGGTGAGCCAACTATGAGAAATGAGACAAATTTTCTGTAGAAATTGATACCTCCCATGAAGCTCTAATTTGTGTGCCTGTCTTGGCTACCCATTAACAAACCTTTCATTAAGTTCCCACAACTTGCATATTTAGTCTTCACATCTTTTGCAGGGTTGGGAGATTTGATAATCTTTGTCCTTGTCCTTTGTGCAATGAAATATCTTCTTCTCATCTTTGTCATTGCAAATCTCGAAGCAAGATGATGAGTTGATACTATTTTGTCTCCTTTGTCTATTTCCTTTTCCCATATTGGCGCTGAACAATCACAATATATTTTTCATGGGGAAGGGATTATGAATGACTTTAAAATATCGAATAGGCAAGACTTTCAAATTTCAAATGAAAGAGACTACATCTTTAAGGATGATCTAGGGTGGTATGCTCCATGGATATTTATGTGATGGTCATACATAAGACTAGAGTAGTGGGACGCTCATTAATGCTTATGTTGATAGTAATCGGTGTTGAATCCTCCATGTATCCATGCCATCTAATGTGCAAAGTCAAGAGTGTTTTTTTGTGTACGACAGTGAAACGGAAAACCATAATGGAAACAGAGGGCCTAGTTAGTCACATCAATGGTTTTGAGTAGCCTGCAATCTAGATAAGTTCGGCACTGAAGGAACACATATGTGCCATGCGATGGTTAATGGTAACTTCAATTTCATATTCTTTTCCCGAACTTGGGACTATCAAATTTGGTGGTGGGAATCATCCATACACAATTCTGGAAAGTAGGAACCCATAATGGAGATTGGGCCCCATGGATATAAGTATTTCAAAGATATCGGTGATGCTTAACCATTTGTGTTATGTGCTAGCCAAAACAATGCAATGTAGGTTATGAGAAGTGAAATTTCTTGGACCATTTGTGTTGTGTGCGTTATCAGTAGTGACATTTCTATAAGAAAGTGTAAGTAACAAATAAGTGCTTAGAAGTGTTTACAACTGATTTGGCCAGATTTTATTTTAATTTTTGTTTAAAAAATAATATAAAAAAATGTCATTTTCAATTATTATTTTATACATTCAAGTATATTAAGATTTTTAGGATATTAAATTTAAAAATTTTAAATGTAATTTGAACTATAAAATATTAAATTCATACTAGCAATAGCAATCACCTAAAATTTGATTAAAGATGTAATTATATCATATCATATAAATTACGTGCAAGGAATTTTTATTTAAAAAAAAATGACCTATTTTAGGATGGTTTGTTTTTGATGTATCTTAAAATGATAAAACCATCTAATGAAGTATTCCATCATTTTTAAAAACTAACACAACTACATTAAAATTATTAATGTGGTTGATATAGCCAAAGGCTTCATTTGTATCTACCATTGATAAATATGTAACAATAGAAATAATAATACCAAAAACAATCAACTACAATAAAAATATTATTATTATCATATTAAATATTATTTATTATTATTTAATTTTAAATTATGTGATATAAATATGAACTTATGAATTGATGTTATAAACCCAAGGGAATAGTAAACCCAAGGGGTTAATACTGTCAGAGATTATAAATCAAAGGGAATAATATTAACTAGAGGGATAATAAATTTGAGGGATTAATACTAGAAAACCTAGTTTATATTCCCTTGGGTTTTTAATATTAATCCTTTGGTTTATTATTCCCCTGGGTTTATAATATCAATCCCTTGGGTATATTAATCTAAGGATTCATATTCCTAGGGTATAATATTATTCATAGGTTTATAATATTAACCTTTTAGGTTCAATATAAATCATGACCATCCAAGGGTTTATATAGCTTGAATTCATAATATTAGTCCCTTGGGTTTATAATACCTTGGGGTTTTAGTATTAACCCTTGCTATTATTCCTTTGTGTTTATTAATGTAAGGGTTCATATTCCTAGGGTTTAATACTAAAACCCAAGGGATTATAAACCCAAGGAAATAATATTAAACCAAGGGATGATAAACCCAATGGATTAATATTAAAAATCCATGGAAGGGAATAGTATTAAATCCTACGGATTAATATTATAAACCCAAGGTATATAAACCCTAAGATAAATATTATAAACACTAACATAAACATAGTTGACCATGATTGCTAATAGTTGATTTTCTTTTTGAAGCAATCCTTGAACCATGTTGGACCATGGTCAAACATCTTTATTCTAGGGTTTATAATATTTATCTTAAAACTTATATACTTTGGATTTATAATATTAATTCCTTAGATTTAATATTATTCCTTAGATTTATAATAATATTAAAAACTAAAAAAAATTAATACTCAAAAATAATATTAAACCCATTATTTTAAAAAAATTATAAAAAACAAGAAGGATTATATGTATAACACCTAATCAGAAAAATATTTTTCCACTTGTTCAATCACTCGTTAAGTTATTTATTTGTCTAAAAATAATAACTACAAACCGAATGTTTCCATTACAAGTAAACTGTTTCAAACTGAATTGTTTATGCAAATTTTGATTTAACAATATAAAGAGCTCTTATCCAGCATACCTTTTGTGTATAATTTCAACTTAATCTCATTTAACATTATCTATATCGACTCCCCACCGTAGTTTCTCCTTTTCCGGGCAGTAAGAGTAGACTCACCAAATTGCAAATACGGGAATGACGGTTCAGAT
>APFE030826553.1:0-48470 GCA_000404065.3 Pinus taeda | reverse complement strand
TATGAGATAGTAATTTAGTGCAAGTTTACACCACTCCGAACTTCTGGTTCAAATTTAAATCGAATTCATGTGAAAAAAATCCATGAATTATAAAGTGATATGATAACAATTTCTTCGACCCCTTCGAGATTGGAGAATAATTCCTGCAAGAAACTTTTTTCGACATGACTCATCACTTGTGTTTAGTAGTGGCAACCATGAAATCTAACCTAGCAAAAATGTAAGGGTTAATTAGGAGTAGGTCAACAAAATTCACAGGAAGGAAGACAACAAACATTTCATTGGACATGGAGGAAATGGAGGGTCACAAAAATAAGGTGTTGTAGGGAGTTCTCCCAAATATAGGCTTATGTATTTTATTACTAGTGTTGTTTGTTACATATCACATGTCTTGTAATTGATTTGTGCAAATCATTATGCTTGTGGATGAGATGAATGCCATAGACAAAGGAAATCAGAAACTCGAGTTGAAGCATGTGAGTATTAAATATAATGACTTGAAAAAGGATCTCATGTCTCTAGTTGAACAACAGAAGGGGAAGGACATTGATGGAAGCTAGGCATGTTAAATTGTTTTTCATTTTGTCTTGACGATGAGGGTGGAGTGTTTACCAAAAATGATACATAATTATCCTACTATGGGCACACAATAATGAATTTAATGAATTCCAAAAACAACATTATAATATACATTCTCTTATCTAGTTAATTTCAAATAATTAGATATCCCGGTATCATCAGTTTCCAATTTTTTTAAGGTATTTTACTTTTTGATTTCATAGATAATCAATCCTGATCACCAAGTAAGTGACGTATCATATGAAAATTACTACAATGGTGCAGTTTCCCCTCCATATCATCGGTTTTTTAGTGCCATGAACAAGGATGGGAAAGAGCAAAGAAGATTGCAAAATTTGTGGACTATAAGCAACTTTCTTCAAAGAAGATGACAACTAATTAGTTGGATTAGGCACAAATTGAGAATCAAATCAATTTTCCTATCAATGATAGCCTATGAAGTCATAGGAAGTCATTGAATAAGAAGAATCATGTGTTGAGCAAAGGATCAATGACCGTGCCAAGAAGAAAAATAACCCCACAGACAACATCTGAGGCATATGTGGTAATAATCGATTTCTGTTATGAGAATTTATATGAATGACCTTGACACCGTCTAAAGGCCGTTGGATATGATATTCACATTCACAAGTTTTTAGTTGAAATAAACCTGGTAAGTAGTAAATTTCCAAACCCTTATCATTACTTTAAGTGGTAGATATTATACTTAACTGATTTTCAAGCAATTGAGTATGTCGATCATCCTTATGTCGATTGTAGACAACCAATAGAGTGGTCGAACAATTGACCTCTCCTACCCATCAAATTTCGGCATATTCAAAATTTGCAATCAAGCAGCATGGAAAATACAATTACTCCAACACACCCTTCAAACCCAACTTGGAAATTTAATCTAGGCCAAGGTTCTCATATCATTTTTAGATATTTAGTTCGACCACAACTAGTAGTTATTAGTAAAATTCAAAACCCTTACCATTACATTGAGTAGTAGTTAGTCCACTTAATTTATTACCAATGACATGAATAAGAAAATTACTCCAAAAATCACCAACTTGGAATTTAACCTTAGGATGGATTGATATGATATAAAAACATTTCTGAGAGATTTTTTAGAGTAGATTCCTTCCAGGTTTGTAACATGGAAAATTTTAGGGGCTAATATTCACAAGTGGGCTACTTTTTCGTGATTTTTTGAAACAAAGGACTCGCCAATTTCCATTTCTTCTAAAAATTATTCGCCCAAATTTTACAGGATAAAATTATTTTACCCTAAAAATCACCAAAACTATATGGAGTGTACCAATAAAATAATTAGAAATTTAGATATTTTCATAAATATATCAATAAATGCTATATAGTTTTCATATTAGAAACTAGTGAGATTCTCCAAGATTTATAAATTTTAAAATAAATTTCCATCCTTAAGATTTTCTTTGATTTGTATGCTAGAACACTTTGTGTAAAAGTTTCACAATGAACCTAGCTAACAGAAAAACCACACAAATCTTGGAAGAGAAAAAGAGAATGGAGAGAAGCTTGAGAGTGAATGACAATTTAATTAGAATGAGTAAGAACTTATATAATATACTCTACTTAGCTGAAGTCATGAGACATAGTATTCAATCTAGAGAGATTATTGAAGCATCCATGCAACTGAAGAAACATCAATGCTTAAGGAAACATCTCCAATAAGAGGAAACATATAACATCAATAAGAAGGAAACATCTCCAATATCCCCCCTCAAGCACTACTAGGGAGAATGCAATTAATGGTTTTTGGAAAGAAGCCATGTTACGGACCCATGTTACTATACATCTAAGTAACAAATAACAACTAAAACAATCGGAAAATGACAAAACCCCATTGGAAAAACCCACCCTAAAAGTACAATGTACTAAAGAAGAAGAAATAAAACACAAGTACTAAGCATATGTGTCTTTTACTCCAAGATGATTGCACAAAACGTGAAACTTCTAAGCAATAAATTTCCATGAAGATTTCTTTAGTCTAGCTAGCATATGGATGATATTGCAAATTGATGATCTGGTTATGAACTAACTGTCCTATTAAATGCATGTGGATCTGGATGTGTTTGGTCCATTATTGTGGCATTGGGTCTTTTCAAATATTTTACATGGTACACGTCTCTATCATTGTATTGCATAATGACTATTTGTTGGTGTTTCCAATGTCCTTATCAATTATTGATTATCGTTTCAGTTCCTACATATGTTAGTGGACGTTGTTGCATTTATAGAATAATGAAAAATTCATAGTTCTATTGATTTGAAAATCATGGATTAAGGCTTCTGCTTTCTGCATATGCATAGAGAAATATATAATAATCTATTTCTAAATTATGTATGAACATGTTGCAAAGCCAACAACAACACTACATATATTTTTTCTTTCCTTCCGTGTATAAAGAAACTAATATGATCTGTTCGAATAAGAGAGACGATGCCCACCAATGGAGAAAATATGGGAGAGATGGAAAAAAGAAGGAAAAACTAATCCACTTCCAAGGTCTTATTACAAATGCGCTTGGGCATTGGGTTGTGCAGTTAAAAAGCAGGTTTGACCTCCTACTTTTCCCAAAAGAATTCTACTAATGATGGAATCATTGACTATGAAATACATGCAAGGTCGGTAGGTAGTATAAACATGTTAAAATAATGGTTGATTTGAGGAGGTTCAGACAAGCACAAAAGACTCCACAATTTCCATAATAAGCTATGAAGGTGAACATACTCATTCTTTAAGTGCTCTAGTTATGGTTGTTATGTGCTCTAGGATGTCCAAATTTCTCACTGGTGAGGGAACAGACATTAAACATTTTGTTGCAAAACACCAATTTATACCATGCATTGCCTCAATATCAACCTCCAACATGTTTCCAACAATTACTGTCAACCTCACAAACAAGAGGACAAATTTAGGATCAGGGTCTCTACATTTAACAATAGACAACTTCCATCCTTGACTCCATTATCGAACAATATGGGCCCGAGACTAGATCACTCATCAATCATTCTTCTATAAAGGGAGATCCCAACTTGAATGCAACCCTTGCTATAGCAATTGCATGGCTCTCTTCTCTGTTTTCTTTGTCGAGTCCAAAAGATACTTAAATGCAGACCAAGAACACAATGTAGGGATGGTTCACCTCAAGAAACATTTGTGTAGGCAATTGTTCTTTGGAGCAACTATTTGAGAAATATCTCATATCATGGTATTTGCTCAAACAATAAGTCTTTTGGTTATATTGTAATATGTATGTTAAAATATTTTGTAGTTCGATGAATGTTATAAATGAATGGATGTTTGTCAATAATTTTAATCAAATATTAGAAAGATGAAATAATTGATCTTTTTAAATACTTTAAATATTTTATAACTAAATAATATTCAATATCATAAATAAAAATAATTGTATAATCATTAATAATATATATTAACTATTTATTATTCATTTATGGATATTTAAATTTATCTATTATTCTTATTGCATATATTCAATATTTAATAATAAAATAAAAACTAAAATAAAATAAAATTATAATATTGGTATTAATATAAAGTAACTATATTTTTATTAAGAAGAAATAATATAGTAGGGGTGATTTTACATGTACGATGCTATCCTAAACAACTTCCACATATAAGAGAAGATGAAAACTCATTGCATATTTTGATTGGCAAATTGAAATTTAATTTTTTGCTTCCAAATTATTAGTTGAATTTGTGAGGAAGATTATAATATTTGGACCAGAAAGGATATGTTAGCGAAGAAACAATTCTTGTTTTATGAATTGTCCATCAAATCAATATAGAATATATATCATTAACATAGAATAAGGAAGTCCATTGCCAAGTATGTGATGCAGGTCTAACCCTCATAAACCCAGAATCTCCCAGTACTGTGCATATAAAAATGCATTTCCCGTTTCATGCCAAGCAAATCCACTCACTCGCAATTTCAACTCATGCGGAGGTTTTTTTTTTTTTTTGGGCATTTAACAACTTTAATCCTGGTTTATAGAAACCATATTTCCAATCAGTTCGCTCATTCACACAATCCTAAACTTCAATCCAATGCCACTTCAAATTGAACGCCTTTCTTTCCATCACTCATCAGATTCGTTGTAGTTCCTTCCAACTTTAGAACGACACTTGAATACACATCGACTCTGCTTCAAATTCGCATGATTTTTTTCTAAAACCTGTCACACACAACTAATTATGAGAATTTAATACCTGATCAATGGTTTTTTTAGATTACCAATTGAACTGTCAGTAATCGCTGCCTGGCAATGCACTTCAATTTCTCTAGTGTCGTTCAGAAATATTTGTGCACTAACATTCGCTAGCATTATATCAGTGGAAATAAATTCGCAATTCAACAGTGTTCAATGTACAATAATTCAACAGTTCCATATACAATTTTCAACGCTTCCTCTTCAATTCACAATGTTTGTGGCAAAGATTTGTTTGCTCCATTTTACACAGAGCGTACTCTTCCAAACCAAACTACAATTGTAACTCTGTAATTATAAGTGCGTAATGCACATACTTTCCGTTTGGATTCACGCCCATCGGTTCTTCAATACTGATCCAATTGTTATTCTACCATCGCTTATATGGGTACAAATGCACAGTGATTGTAATTACTATTTCATTCCCAATTTGGCGCCTCAAAGAAACCTACAATTCGACCACATCTATGCCGGTAGCGTCTCTTATAGTTCACCCAGAATTTGATTAGATAATTGTATCCTTGATAGTTCATTACAATACTCAACATTTCAACACAAATCAATAATAAAATCGATTCTTCTCACATTTATTCAAAAGCTATCCTATCAACCCACAGCTTGCCATTTTCCCTAATCGAATGCCTAAATTCACAAAGAGTTGTATTCAGATTTTAATCATAAATTGATAATAAAATCAATTCCCTCTCCTCTACATAATGACATTTGAATTCACGCATTGAAATATGAATTCATAAAAACTGTTTAATTATTCCAGCAAATTGAATACTCACAAGCTCATCATTCAACTCTTCACACAGAAATTAATCCATACACAATTGACCAAGTTAAGGTTTAAAACTCAAACCCAACACTTTCATAAAAATGAACATACTTACAAACTTATCTTCTTGGCCAAATCTTCAACGTTCTCAGCCCTTACATATTTCTAGAGGCTTACAGCCTTGGCAGTTCAAGCCAACTCTCAATCACTCTTACCCTCACTCACTCACTCTCTCTCTCTCTTCAGGCTATCTATTCAACTCACCTTCTTCTTCAGGACACTACAATTGTCCTCCTTATTCAGCCTTTAGCTAAATGCCAGGTTCATTGCCATCATCTTTTCTACAACCATAAACAGTTTTTTTACAAATTCCAAATCAGAAAAATCATCTCACCTCTTAAGATTTTGCATCATCTTTTCCGCCCTATAATCCTGTTCACTTGCAATTGTGTATGCTGCATATCATATTTAAAATCAGATCTTCCCTTCCATCATTTATCAAACATTCAAAAACACACTTTAGTTTTCGACAAAACCTTCTGTTCTCATTCAGAAAAAAAAAACAAATATCTTCAACAGAGCATTCTAGCTCTGATACCACCTGATGCAAGCTAGGGCCTGCAATAACTAGGATCTTCAAACACCATGCTTATAAGCACGCATCTCAGCTTTTACCCAAATCAAAAACCTCATTCATAGGCAATCAAATTCCACATCATATCAAAAGTGCAATTCAATCACTTGCTGAGAAAATCCCTTTCTTGGCAAATTTCACTCATCTGCATGTTCTAAGAACAAAATGGTTATAAAACCATGATTAATACAAATCATCCTAAATTTTCATCAGAACTTCCATTCGATTCACAATCTTTCATTCAATAAATACTATTCCTTATCTCCATTTCATAGGGCTTTTAAAAGTCATAAAACAAATGCTCGAGTGTGTTTAATACCTTTACCTCACAATTTAAGCAAAACTTGAAACTTGTTTGTTTCTTTACCCACGCTCCCAAATCTTATCACCTCTTAACTCAATATTTAGGTGCGCCCTTAAAACTCCCCAATTAACGCATTCACATAGTCATGGCAAATTTCACAATTTAATGTCAATAACGCATACATGACTTACCCATCAGTTCTCCTCTCAATTTTCTATTTGCTATTCAACCTATGCTCCAGCAATTCGATTTCATTTCAATAGTGTCCAGGAATAGAGCAACTAGCAAGACTTTTCAAACGTGCATCCGGTTTCCACTTGCAACTTCTACATCGCATTTAACGTTTTCTTCAGCAATCCATTTAAATAACATCACCCACAGGAGTTGCATGAACATGCTTACCTTTACAAATACTCTGGCAACTGCGTCTTCAACACTTCTGTCCACGCTGTTAATTCAGATTTATTTCATCAATCTTTATTCAATTTTGGATCGCACCTTCAATTTATGAATCTTATCTTTTGGCATGTCATTTTTGTATTATCAAAACGTTGTTTCTTCCCCAGCAGAATTCTGAGAATTGATTGCAAATGAACCGATACGCTATTCAGCGTCCAGAAAAGACCAATTTCTCCACTGCGCTTTTGACCTGTAACCCAATTCTCATCACGCAACGCATTGAACACAATCATTATTAATGGTAATGGCTTATAGAAGGCATCATTCACAAATTCTGCTCTACATAGAGCAAACACCAATTTAACACTTCGGCAAATGCTTAATCGATTTCGATATACATCGATCTTTCCACAACAACAATTTATCATGCTTTCAATTAATTGTCATTCTAACATACTTATATATGAGTGTTCACAATAAATAGATGATCCATCATCATTGTATACCATTCCACACCTTTGAATTCATAAACACATCCAAATACAAGTGCGCATGACTCAACAAAATAATTTCAGAAAATCAACACTCAATGTCTAAAAACCACACTTATCATACAAATATTTACAAACTTTCTTCGTGGCCAGATATTCAACAGTTCTGGCCATTACAACTTGCTGAAGGCTTACAGCCCTGCTGTTCAAGCCTACTCTCAATCTCACACTTTTTCATCCTCTCAATGCCTTTTAGGCTTGATAATTTATAAAATTTAGAATGATCTAATCTAAGTTCAATCCCTTCAACTTCTCAACAAAAATCCTAAAATCACTCTTGAATCCCTCAGGATCCTCTTTCACCCATAATTAATGAAACTAGTTTCTAAATTAATACTTAGAAAAATATCTCATCCCCTTATTTTCTCAACTAATCCCATACATAGAAATCCTATCCCAATTTTTGCTCCTAAACTATTTCTCTCATATCCTTTTATTTAGAAAAATAATATTTACATAATCCTCACTTTTCATAATTATCTCCTTTTTATTAAAAATAACAATTTAATTAATAAAATATTAAAATTGTCACACCCCCCTTTTATCACATATTTACAAATGAAAAATGGTCTTGATGCTCTTGCATCATAATAGTGGCATTGGATTGAAGTTTGGGATTGTGTGAATGAGCGAATTGATTGGAAGTATGGTTTCTATAAACCGGGATTAAAGTTGTTAAACGCCCAAACAAAAAAAAAAAAAGCTTCCACATGAGTTGAAATTGCCTGTGAGTGGATTTGCTTGGCATGAAACGGGAATTGCATTTTTATATGCAAAGTATTGGGAGATTCTGGGTTTATGCGGGTTAGGCTTGGATTAGGTTGTATCAGAGCTAGAATGCTCTGTTGAAGATATTTGTTTTTTTCTTCTGAATGAGAACAAAAGGTTTTTTTGAAAACTAAAGTGTGTTTTTGAATGTGTGATAAATGATGGAAAGGAAGATCAGATTTTAAATCTAATATGCAGCATACACAATTGCAAGTGAATAGGATTGCAGGGAGGAAAAGATCATGAAAAATCTTAAGAGATGAGATGATTTTTCTGATTTGAAATTTGTAAAAAAACTGTTTATGGTTGTAGAGAAGATGATGGTAGTGAACCTGGCATTCAGCTAAAGGCTGAATAAGGAGAACAATTCAGTGTCCTGAAGAAGAAGGTGAGTTGAAGAGATAGCCTGAAGCGAGCAGAGAGAGTGCTCGAAAGGTTCCAGAGGCAGTGAACCAAGTACTTACCAAAAGACTGAGTGAGGAGAGCTTGGTGAGGTAAGTGGCAGCAAGAGAGATTGTTGATGCAAAGGCTAGTACAACTCATTGTGAGTGAGAAATTCATGGAGAAGATGATCATGGAGGATCAGAGAAGAGGTTCAGAGAAATGCCACAGAGATGAGATGACTGTAGAAGTTTGAGAAAGAGAGATTGCAGTAATAAGGATACAATTGCAGGTACTGGAATAATGGCTGCAAGAGCAGGAAAATCAGAATAGAAAATGGCTCTTTCCACTGAAGGGAAAGAGAGTGATTTGGCGACAATTGCAAAGGAGGTTGAGGCAAATTGTGATTGCCTTGTTGAAAAAGGGACTTAGAGTTCTTGTGCCAGAGATGGAATTTGAAGATTCCACATGCAGATCTGATCAAAGGAAAGTGCTGAAGGAAGCAATCAAGACTAAAAAGTCTTGCAGTTTTAAAACTAATAAGTTGTGTATGTTTGCAGGTACAATAGAGGGAAATGAGCAAGCTTTAGAGTTTGTTCAAGAAGAGTTGAATCTGAAGACTGTTCAGATCGATGCTGAGATAGCGAGATCTCAGAAGGAAATGAAGACAGAGGAAGCAAAAAATGATAAGTACTCTGAAAAAGAAAGCAGTGATGCTTTTGCTGTTACAGTACAAGGAACAATTCTTGTGGATGTTGAAGAAGAGAATCAGTCTGAAGCGCAGATAAGGGAAGTAACAGTTGATATGGTTGAACATTTTGTGCAAACTGAAAGTTTATGTATGAATGCAGGTGATGATGATATGCTTCAGCAATGCTACAGATAAATTGCATTGTTAGAATATTTCCTGATGAATTCAGAGTATGATAGAAAGGTTGCAGTAGACGAAAGAGTTCAGTACAGTGAACAAGAGCAGAACGACATCTTAGAGACAGATGGAAAGAAGGCAAGACTAGTTGATAGTCTCATGGTGAATGTAAATCAGCATACCGATGTGCTGACAAAGGAGTTGGGAAGGAACTCAGAGCAGCATGTTGAAGTGTTGCCAGGGAAAGCTGAGGAGAAAACTAGTGAAGATTTGCTGAGTCCCGAAGAAGGCTTGGAACTGCAGAGAGAAAACTTGGTGACTGATTGTGATTTTGATGCTGACAATTTGATTGTGTTTACAGGTGATGTAGCAGACAGTCCATCATTTGAGATTGTCTTGGAAGAAGAAAAACTGTTGCAGGTAGAGGAGTAGACAGTCATGTCTGATATGCAGAAATTTGTTACCATAGGTGAAAAGAAAGAGTTGGCTTGTCTGTATAGCCAAGAGAAGACTAGTGTATGAAATTTTGGAGCTGCTACAGTGACAGAGGATGAAGCTACAATGTTTGAAGAACTTGATTTGATTCCCAAAATCAATCAAGAGGAGGATGGACAATTTTTGAAGATTGTCGAAGAGGAAGATGGAGATTATGCTGGACTTAATTTGCAGCATGTTGATGAAATTGCAGATGATGAGAAAAGGAATGTTGTAGAGGGATAGGAAGTTTGGAAAGTCGCAACATCCATAGTGATAGCTAGAGAAACATGTGGGGCAACATTTATGGTGGCAGCTGAGACAACACTGCCAGCAGCAATATCTATGGGGGCACTGAAGCCTTATATTTTTTATTCTAACACTTGTTTTGTGAGTACAGGTCTTATTGAAGATGCTGGAGAAAATCTGTTAGACAAAGAAATTGAACTGATGAGGCGGATGATGATGAAAGTATCCTTGAAGAGGCCAACAGCGGTAAAACAAAAGGAAAGCAACAAAAGAAAGACAACAGAAGATTGTGAAAGCCTAGTCAGTGAAGCGATGCAGCATAAAGTGTGGAAACCTGGAGAAGAACATCAGAAAGAAGCAGTGGCAAGTGGAAAGTTACAGCACAAGATATGGGATCTAGGCATACACAGATCCAAACACATGATCAGGGGATCATGATTAATTTTAAGGTTGGGTGTATGATGCAGGAGCCTCAAGACCATTTTTCATTTGTAAATATGTGATAAAAGGGGGGTGTGACAATTTTAATATTTTATTAATTTAATTGTTATTTTAAATAAAATAGGAGATAATTATGAAAAGTGAGGATTATGTAAATATTCTTTTTCTAAATAAAAGGATATGAGAGAAATAGTTTAGGAGCAAAAATTGGGATAGGATTTCTATGTATGGGATTAGTTGAGAAAATAAGGGGATGAGAGATTTTTCTAAGTATTAATTTAGAAACTAGTTTCATTAATTATGGGTGAAAGAGGATCCTCAGGGATTCAAGAGTGATTTTAGGATTTTTGTTGAGAAGTTGAAGGGATTGAACTTAAATTAGATCATTCTAAATTTTATAAATTATCAAGCCTAAAAGGAATTGAGAGGATGAAAAAGTGTGAGATTGAGAGTAGGCTTGAACAACAGGGTTGTAAGCCTTCAGCAAGTTGTAATGGCCATGAAGAAAGTTTGTAAATATTTGTATGATAAGTGTGGTTTTTAGACATTGAGTGTTGATTTTCTGAAATTGTTTTGTTGAGTCATGTGCACTTGTATTTGGATGTGTTTATGAATTCAAAGGCGTGGAATGGTGTACAATGATGATGGATCATCTATTTATTGTGAACACTCATATATAAGTATGTTAGAATGGCAATTGATTGAAAGCATGATAAATTGTTGCTTTGGAAAGATCGATGTATATCGAAATCGATTAAGCATTTGCTGAAGTGTTAAATTGGTGTTTGTTTTATGTAGAGCGGAATTTGTGAATGATGCCTTCGATAAGCCATTACCATTAATAATGATTGTGTTCAATGCGTTCCGTGATGAGAATTGGGTTACAAGTCAAAAGCGTAATGGAGAAGTTGGCCTTTTCTGGACGCTGAATAGCGTATTGATTCATTTGCAATCGATTCTCATAATTCTGCTGGGGAAGAAACAACATTTTGATAATATAGAAATGACATGCCAGAAGATAAGATTCAGAAATTGAAGGTGCGATCCAAAATTGAATAAAGATTGATGAAATAAATCTGAATTAACAGCGTGGACATAAGTGTTGAAGACGCAGTTGTCGGAGTATTTGTAAAGGTAAGCATGTTGATGCAACTCCTGTGGGCGATGTTATTTAAATGGATTGCTGAAGAAAATGTTAAATGCGATGTAGAAGTTGCAAGTGGAAACCAGATGCAGGTTTGAAAAGTCTTGCTAGTTGCTCTATTCCTGGACATAATTGAAATGAAATCGAATTGCTGGAGCGTAGGTTGAATAGCAAATAGAAAATTGAGAGGAGAGCTGATGGGTAAGTCATGTATGTGTTATTGACATTAAGTTGTGAAATTTGCCATGACTATGTGAATGCGTTAATTGGGGATTTTTAAGGGTGCACCTAAATATTGAGTTAAGAGGTGATAAGATTTGGGAGTGTGGGTAAAGAAACAAACAAGTTTCAAGTTTTGCTTAAATTGTGAGGTAGAAGTATTAAACACACTGGAGCATTTGTTTTATGACTTTTAAAAGCCCTATGAAATGGAGACAAGGAATACTATTTATTGAATGAAAGATTGTGAATCGAATGGTAGTTCTGATGAAAATTTGGGATGATTTGTATTAATCATGGTTTTATAGCCATTGTGTTCTTAGAACATGCAGATGAGTGGAATTTGCCAAGAAAGGGATTTTCTCAGCAAGTGATTGAATTGTATTTTTGATATGATGTGTGAATTTGATTGCCTATGAATGAGGTTTTTGATTTGGGTAAAAGCTGAGATGCCTGCTTATAAGCATGGTGTTTGAAGATCCTGGTTATTGCAGGCCCTATCTTGCATCAGTATGTTGATGACTTTATATTTCCCATTAAAAAGCAGTATACATAAGTTTAGTTGAAGGTAAGTGAATGAATTTATGTTTTATTTTAACAATAAATTATTTATCTAATCATAATTATTTGAGTTATTATTTTTTTAATGATAAACTAATTTTTTTGAATTATTAATTAATAAATTTATAATCATAATTATTTGGGCTAATTTTTTTCATGATAAACTAATTTTTAAAATTATTATTAATAATTTATAATCATAATTATTTGGGTTATAGTTTTTTTTAATGATAAACATTTTTTTGAATTTTTATTAATTTTTATTAATGAAAAAAATTAATAAAATATATTTTGTGGAATTATTTATTAATTATTTGATTTAAGATTTAAAAGAGAAATTAGGAAAAACATAATACAGGGTTAAAGAAAACAAAAATTGAATAATATAGTTAAATAATAATAATAATTAGATATCAACTAATATATGTTATAATTCAAAATTTTGAAAGTATACTATGAACATAGAAAAATTATGGAAGAGATGGAAAATTTAATAATATATATTTTGATTATAATATATTTAATTATAATTTATAAGATACAACATAATAAAATAATAAACATGATACACAACATAATTTTAGATAAATAATAGGGAATGAAATCAATGGGATTGTTGTCAGAGTTTCATAAAAGAAAGAAGAGCCTAGCTTTTAGAAGTGCACTCTTGAAATTAAAGAAGCATATTCAAGAAAAGGAGGAAAAGGAAAGGAGGGTCATCCTCAAGGTTAAGTTGAAGCTCAATCATAAGTGTTATAGTTTAATTACTAAAATGAAAATGTTGAAGCTTGGTGGTCAGTGTTATAATTTAGCTGAGTTGAGGGAACACAAAGTCGGGCGGCTAAACCCCTAGTCACTTGACCCTTTGTTTCATGCCTTTATCTGATCCTATTTCTAGGGCTTCCATTTACAAGTTGTGCTACCAACGTTCTTGGTTTTGTCTCTTTGTGGTATGTGAGTTTGTTCGATAGTAGTTGCCTCTACATGTTTGTGCTTTGTTTCCTTCCATTGTTAGTCTGGATCATGTTACAACTAGTTCTATGTTCAAGTTAGGTGTTGCTCAAAATGCTTTCTTTCGTCATTGCTCAACCCCCTTACACCGTTGTTTGTGCCTTTGTTTGACAACTGTTCATGTTTTCAAGTTTGCATGGTGCTGCGAGCTTTTTGTTTTGACTTGGGTGCCCAACCTACTATTTTAAGATGTTGATTTTTGGGATTCATGTTCTAAGCTTCCTAGGAGGTCAGTGCCCAACATTGATATCTCTCTTGGGTCATGTCTATGAGCCACATTAATCTATTTTTTTAGGAGGGATTTCTTATAGTTTAGTTTTTTCGAGGGGATCTTGCCATACCCCTATTTTTTGTAGGGTTTTTCCTTGATGTTCCCTAGGGTTTTCTTATGAAAGCCATAGGGATTTTCAGTTTTTTATCAAACATGTAGCTATTTTCTTCTGAGTAGGATTGTCAAGCTATCCTTTTGGGTCCTTTTTGGAGTCACTTTACTCTTCCCTTTGTTTGTATCTCTAGAATGTGATTTCACATACACAAGATGTAATTTATTTCATCTCTAATGAATAAAATGATGCGTCATTTTTCTATGAGAAAGGAAAAGTGTTATAATTTAATTACTAAAAAGAAAATATTTTTTAAGCATAAGGTTTTTCTTTCTGGAATATTTTTGTTGATTTTTACTTTTATTTTTATTGGATAGTGTAGGTAATAAAGAAGATATATGATGAGAAATTATAGCAAAGGTTTTAAATTGGAGTATTTAAATTGTGTTAAGTATATTTATGCCATAAGGTGGTCCCTTTGAGAAAAACTCCCCAAGGTGCCACCTTGCACCACTCTACGCCTTTAGATTTAATGTGAGATGATTGAAAAATGATCAACCATTAGACTAATAGTCAGTTAATTTAGTTATTAATAATAGTTTCATGTTAAAAATCAATTAATAGATAATAATAGTTAACAAAAAAATAGAATTTTAACTTCTAAGAAACTGATTTTAACCATTTTCCTTCGGTGTCTTCATATTGACAGATATTTTAGCAACACTGAGGGAAAAGGGGATGATTCTAGAGAGTTTTGTGGCATGATGCATTATGATTCACTCCCATCTTTCACGTGCATGTCATGAAGAGTTCTTGCAGGGATGTTATGTTCGTTTTCTTCATATTGGTGACTACATGGTGGGAGAGATCAAGCAGGTGAACTTGAAACCCATGGAAATAAGAAGCAATGTGAAGAGAAGGTTTCTCAGTACTAAGGCAACGTTGAGACCAAGGTTTTATCAAGACATGATTAGTAACTAGGTAAGCATACTATCAACATATTTCATATAGGTGCATTTGGGGTTTATTGAATAGGAAATACTCATAATCCTAGTAATCAAGAGTTGGGTTTAAGAAAACAGTTCAAGATATAGTCATAAATGTAGTTTTTGGTCCATTCCGAATAGGTCATCATAGTTCCAATGTGGTTGCATATGGTTTTAGGGATAGGTAGTGATACTTGATAATGGAAATATAGGTGAGTGGATATAGAGACATCTTGAGAATTGTATAGAGCTACATATAGTTACCTTGAACCATTAAATATAGATATTAAAGAGATGCACAATGAGAGTTATACTCATTACCAAACTCATAATCACTAACATAGGCAACTTAGGGTATTTGGCATGTTAATCAATATTAAAATGAAAAAAATATTTCTGATGTGAGAGAAAGAACTTATGCGAGTGCAACAAGTATTGACTCAAGATTCTTGACACACTCAATGAGCACTGCAAGAACTGTGAATTGACATTAAATACTCCATGGAAAAAAATATGGTTGAGTACTTAGATAGATTCCATACTTGGTATACTCATCGGTCATGAGTACTTGTGAGTCATACTCTCATGTTTGGTAATTTCCACAAACCTAAAATAGTCACAGGTACTATGAATTTAGTAACATGATAAATCCTTTTGGTTCTATGCTCAAGAAGGTTGAAAAGCAAGTCCATGGACCTGAAACCATGGACTTGTTAGCTAATAAGTTAGCTGTCTTTGAATAATTTTTTATTCAATTACATGCATGGAAAACAAATATAAGTTCCTAGTATCCTTTAAATGGAATATGAATGGTTATAGTGGTATCCTTTGGATATGAACGTGTCTTGGTGTGAGAATGATCATAGTAATGTGGTAATTATTTTGATTTCTTGATAATTATTTGTTTATAAATGAAAAATATTGTTAGAAGAAGCATGTTGTGATATTATATTTACATCTCATGTGTGCACATGGATAGATGTTAAAAGATTTATTTTAAAAACTGATTATTGATTGATTAATACTTTATCTAATCTTGTCACCAAATCTTGTTGATGACAACAATGATAGGAAATGATGGTGATTTGTGCCAAAGGCAAATTATGCTTAAGATTGTGGCAGATAAGAACTAATGGTCCATGTTGATGAGTCTGAGGTACAAGATGGTCCATGGAAAAATCATGCCTCGAGGATAAAGACAGTGGTAATTTGTGTAATTCTTTTTTAATTCCCTACATTTTCATGTGAGGTTATAGGGGTATGTTACAAGTGTATCAAAGCTAAAGGTTACAGCACTGGCGCCTTTAGGAATTTTTAATCAGAAAGAAAATCAAGTTATGGTACTAGTGAGCATCAACTCAGGTATGAGTCTAACAACCTACATATTGATACATGTAGTAGACTACTTTTGACATGATATGTGTGATTCATGTTTATAAATGCAATGATTAGTAAGTAATAAAGTCTGTTGCAAAACTATGTTCATGACATTTGAAGCCTGATGAGTATAAAAGACAATAAAACCTTTGTCACACTTATGAATAACAATGAACACTCACTAAGGAAAGTGATAATCAACTACCAACTTTTGCAAATATGGAAATATCAATGAGACATTTAATGAACATGGATGAATTTACTATGCACAACCCTTAATGAGTGAATACATGAATGTAAAATATGGAGAACGTCCTTGAATGGGATGATAGAGTGTTTTCAAAAAGACAATGGAAGAACTCCTTTAGATATTGAAAATAAACAATGAGTCAAGTAGTGAGACTTAATTGTAATAAATACTTGTTAATTAAGTTTTGTCATGGCTGCATTAAGATCGTTGGTAGTTGTGGTTGGTTATTGTTGCATGACTAACTAATAAAACTTATATGCGTGAATTGAATTTGATTTAGGCTTATTACAATTCGTAAACAAGTGATTATGGTAGTTACTTCATGTATCCGTCTGTTAATTACAATACACTATGGAAACTGGAAATGATTTAGAAAATGAATACTTGTTAAATGATGCATATTTATGGCTAACATTGCTAATTGGACTAAGTAGTGGTAGCTTAATGGCCACAAGAAAACTTGCGAAGGTAAAATCACATTGCAACCGTAAATGAGAAAGTATAATGTTATATGATATACATGGTTGTGTTACTTGGAAAATCAGAATGCATATAACATGTATGTTAGTTATGTTTCCTATTAATTTAGATATTGTGGACCCATTTTGAGGGTTACGTGTAAATGCATGGTGTACATGCATGTTTATTTTGTTAATTATAATGTTCATATGGTTCATTATGTAAATTGTTGTGGGAAAGAGTGCTAAAAGAGGAATTTAACATGTTAGATAGTTGTGGATAGATGTGAAAGGCTAGAAGGCCTTCGGTTGATGGCGGTTTCCTGCCCGGAGGGGTTGATGGTACTTCCAGCCTCGAATTCCTCTCCTAAGAGATAAATGACCTCAGTAAGGGAAAAGAGTTGGCCACGATGGTGAAGAGGGTAAAAGGACTGAGGAAACTTTGTTGATTTGGAGCTTGTTGGAGGAGGCCCAAAATTCCTCATATATGGGATGATGTTAGAGGAATTGGTAGGACACTACCAAGAGGAATCCTATATTGGACCCTACGTGGTCATTGGAATTCTTTAGCTGGATGGCTAGTGGAATTCCATACTAGACTTGGTATGGTCTCTATCAAAGAATTGTTTGGATGCAAAAATGACTCGTTTTGGTTGTAGAGATCAGTTCCCATGGGCTGGGAGGAGCATTTTTTGCCACTATGGTTCTCGTAGGAGAAAACATTAATTAATTAATTATGTGTTGTATTAAAAATGAAATTTATATATAATTGTTTAAAGATGTCATAAACATTTAAACATGAAAGGAGCTTAGTGCTCAGTAAGAAGTTATGGGAATTTTAGTTCATTTATTGTTTTACCAATATTGTGAATGTCTTAGTAGGTGCTAAGACAATTTGCACTTGGTGCAGTTATTGATTATTTGACGATTAGAGTGTTGGGTTCTCTTTTGCTGCTTTTATAATTATTGTGTGGGTGTCTTTAGCAAGAGTGAAGACAGTGTGCATGTCGTGCAATGATTTATCATTTTGATCATTAGAGTGTTAGTGCTCTCTAAGTACTTGTAAAAGTATTGTGATTTAAATATCACCTCACATTACATAATTTATTGATAGTTAAAAGTATTTCATTTGATTCAAAATACTATGACTAAGGTGATTGAATTTGCTAGTCATACATTAAAGGTTACTTACCATGGAGTGTTGATGGGTCATTTAATCATTGTAAAAGAGATTACATGAAAGTGATCATGATTTTCAAGAGTAATTGGTAAGTAATGGTAAGTCGATATAGGGATTTGTTTTTTTATATTATGAATTTAAAGAAGGGCAAAGTGATGGAAATTAGAACTTCAATATTTTTGTAGTTATAAATGCTTATGATGATTGATTTTCTTATGTTATAACATTACAGTTTTTGTTTATTGTCATTTCTTGGAATAAAATATTTCATTTTAAACGGGAAGGATCCCTTTTTGTCTGGTTTAGATGGTTATATCATGAGTAAAAGCTAAAGTTCCAATGAGAGATGAAAACCAAGGATGGTGTTATCTTTAAGGAAGGGAGTATGTAATATACATATTCGATGTTTATTCTACACAAGAAATATTAATTAATATTCAGCTATCCATTTTTTACATGACAATTGTATTATAATTTAGTTAGGGCTCGATTCTCGATAATCGCCATTTTGTTCTTTTTCTTGGTGTGGGATTTCTTCCAACTTTTGGGGGCATTGCTCCACTTAAAGAAGTTGTTGCATAGTAAAATGGAGAGGTGAATAGTTGATTCGTTTCCCATGATGACAGTTGAGCATGCTTTTCACCTAAGGCATAAGAAATTTGGCGAGGCTGAGGGATTGCCTCAGTGAAGAAGACCTGGGATTTGTCTGTGTCTCTCATCCATTATTTTAATACATGAGTAGTGGCTTGACCCTAGTGTGGTTGAAATCTTCGACAAGAATGCAATTCACAATAATAAACCTCGCTTTTTCAATTTTCTTGCAGTCTGTCGATGACAAGGCTGGCATAAAAAATTTCCTTTCTCATTCTTCCTTGTCCATGGTATGTTGAACCAAGTCTTAAAAAAATAACAACATAGTGGGCTATGAGTTTTCTTGAAGTAGTTTTATCAAATTCTGTGAACACAAAGATGAATTCATTTGGTGTATACAAAGATAAGATAAGAATTCAGGTTTTGTTTTTTGGAAAAAGAAAAATAAATATATTTTTATTTTCCTAGTCATTTGAAATAGATTTTGGAAATGAAGAGGTTTTTTTTGGAAAAATAAAATAAATATATGTTTATTTTCCTAGTAATTTGAAATAGATTTCGGAAATGAAGAACTCGGATTATTTTTTTGGAAAAAGAAAATAAATATATGTTTACTTTTCTAGTCATTTGAAGTAGCTTTTGGAAATGAATATATGGAAACGTTGCATGTAAGAGAAAGAAATACATGTGACATCTTTAAAATGAAATATATTACTAAATATAGATAAGCATTGATTATTATATATGTTTCTTGGTAAAGAAAATATGTTACTACATGTAGATAATATTGTTATTATATATATTTGTAGCATTAAAAGATCAGTAACCTTCCTTGTCTTTATATAACATTGCATATGCATTTTATGTAAGAAAAGATATGATGCATTCTCTTTTCTTAAAACAGTGATTTCATATAACATTGCATATGCATTTTATGTAAGAAAAGATAGGGTGCATGCTTTTTTCTTAAAAAGAGGGTTTCGTATTGGTGTATGAAATAATAATAAATCGAAGCCATTTTCGTGGAAGTGAATATAGATTAAAGAGGGTAATTTGCGAAATATTCTCATGGGAAATATAAGTTAATGGTGTTAATTCTTTTGCAAGATTTTCAAAAGTTACATGTTTTGTTGAGTAAAAAAGGAAATGGTTTATGTGTTACATATTGGATAGTTTGATTTAATTGCATGGTTTAATGCATAAAAGATTACCATTAATATTTTCTTAGTTATTATGCCCAAAAGAAAGGTTGATTATGATACTCTCTTGAAAACAAATGCATTAGAACATTTTTATGATACTTTCTTTGAAACAAATGCATAATAAATTTGTACATAAATGATAGAGAAACTATTTTGGGTTCTTTTCACATAACTATGTGAAAAAGAACCCAACATAATTTCTCTATCATTTATGTACAAAGTTATTATGCATTTGTTCCCAAGAAAGTATCATAACAAAGTTCTCATGCATTTGATTTCAAGAAAGTATCATAATCAACCTTTATTTTGGGAACAATAACTAAGATAATATTAATGGTAACCTTTTATGCATTAAACCATGCAATTAAGTCAAACTATCCAATATGCAACACACAAATAATTTACCTTTTTAATCACCAAAATTTTTACAGATCCATTTAGGCACATCAATCCCATCATCTATCTGTGTTTTAGGGCTCATCAAACCCTAATTTCAGTTGCTACATGCCTTAAACAAGTCACCCCTTTGAATGCATCCTTCCTAGATAGTTCCATGACTTGAAGAGATCCATAAATAGCCTCTAGAGGGACCAACGCAGGTAGGCCCATGTAAGGGTGTGTTGCAGAGTAGTTAAGTCCATGCCAGGGTGCTCTGCAAGGCACTTAGGCTTCCTTTCACTTGTGCTGGACAAGTTTGAGCCAAATTCACATAGGGTTTGGGGAATATTCTTATCTTTTGGAGTCATCGAGAAGGTTCCCTCACTTATCAGCTCCTATGAGCTCAAAAAACAATGAGGAATGAGTTAAGATGCATCATATCCTCTCATCCCTTCCTTCATGGAACTAATTCTAAGTATGTAAGGCCATTCAATGCCACCATTCATGACAAACCCTCCTTCATCTCCCTATAAATTGACCACTCATATAAGTGATCAGGAGCTAGATTATGTTGAATCGTAAGGATATAATGTTGCTATGAGATTTTTCTTTGAAGCAAGTATTGTAATGCTGCAAGTTTGTCATGTTTTTGATGTGATGTGGATGCAGTCCAAGATAGAGGAATGGCTTTGAATCAGACACAAATGGTTGTAATTCCTTCTTCTATTCAATAAAGTGTTGGAACCTTTCTCCCATATGATTGTATTGTTTTATAATGTGTATATGTGTCAAATGTATCTGATTCCATTTACTTATATTCAATAGATCTTTTTCTTTGATTGATTCTTTGTTTTCTATTGTGTTTACAAGTACTTCTCAAGCATATTAAGTACGAGAAGGAGTGATAGGATCGATACAAAGGAGATGAGAGGAAAGCAGAAATACAAGTAGGTCTTCTCATCTACTCATCTTATCTATTTCTTATAGGGAAAGACTAAAATATTTTAAATTGTTGTTCTAGATATGGCTACTTATATAGGGAATTAGTATTTATCCGTAGAGAGCAAATTCTCCAAAACAAATCTGTGACTCCACTAGGGAAGATCCTCCTTCCTAGTAGCTTATCCACCTCCTAGGACATCCTTGTAGACCTTACTCGTGTTCATAGATTGTAATCTAGCTCTTTTGCATTGAAAATCTGGTCAAAACTGTGTCAAATTGCCTTTTAAAAATGGCTCACTATCACTAGCGTAGGCTTGTGAGGGACAAAGTGCATTGTAGAGCACACCTGCCTTAGGGACAATGCTCTAAAGTGCACTGTCTCCCATTTAGTGTTGCGCTGATCCTCCTAGGGTCACTTTCCCACCTTTGGAATGTGTTTTTTCCAACTTTTCTTTGTTTGTTTGTTTGTTGATTGATCAATGAATGTTATGTCTCAGAGAAAAAGTTTCTATCTCCTTATCTAGCACTACTTTGACTTAATTGAATAATGTTTCTTTAATGTTTTCTTTGTCATTATCAGTCTATAGTCAAAGTTAGAATATAGTTGATTAATCTTCGCTTGAAAGAAAGTGTGGTAAAGTCTTCTTTTCCTTCGAAACAAAATTGTCGTAAAAGTCCTCGCTCTTATGAAAAATTGATTGATTGTATATGCATATATCCTTTTGTTCATATTGACATTAAGGAAATCGAAAAGAAATACATTCATGTTGCATTGAAAAAGTTTGTGTGTGCTCATAGGAATAGTGTAGGGAAATTGCATTAGATTGTGCTCGTTGCTCTTTGATCGAAAGAAATCTGATTGTTCTATCCCTAAGTAGCTAGGATTTTCATCGTTAAATTGAATGGAAAGAATGATTATCATGATAGTTGCATTCCTAGGAATTTTAGAATACATCACGTGGTGAAATTGAAAGGCAATTTCCTAAGCAAGATCAACTTAAAATTAGCATCAATTTACCTAATGGAGCATTGTCATTAACGAAAATATTAGAGATGTGTTTCGGCATCATAAAACAAAGCAGTTGTCGCTAACTTGTCTACAATACATCCTGAGTGTGACACCTCATTCCACGTACGTGAGTATATTGTAGCTCATCCACGTACCTTCGGGTATATAGGGCGGTGTTACAGTACGTGAAGTATATGGGAATTCTCTCCCTATGCAGTTTTGCATTAGAGAATGCTTATGTGGACTAGGCCTCCATGTACCTTTAGGTATATATGGGAGTAGAACACTAGGTTTCTATCCATCCTTAGGTAACCGAGTCAACCGCCTTGTATAGTGTGATACATTGAACATAACATTCATGGAGATTCCCTACCCGTACTTCTTGGTTCACCAAGAGGTATTTTGTAGTTCATAGGTCCTTGGTAAACCTTTTGCCTAGCTTACCCCTTTTTCCTTTTTTCTTTTTTGATAACAAAATTAATCAACAATCATTGAGGAACATCAACCCTTACCTCATCATTCGCAAAGAACAACAAGTAAACCACCATTGCCGCCTGAAGCTACACCTATTCAGTCAAAGAGGTCTCGCTTAACTGAGTCAAGTACATCAAGAACTCCTAGTTCTTCATTTGAATAACCTGAATCATCTATTTCGGTAAGCACTAAGACTCCAGTTACTCCAACCATTTCTGGTACATCCATTCCTAAACAAGAAGTTTCACAATTATCTGAGGACATTAGCACTGATCCTAGTGAAAGAGTACCCGAAGTTGTTCACAACAAGTTCATCCTAAACCTGAATTTGCTCATTAAGAAATTACTTCTGAACTTGAATCATTTCAACCAGAAGCTAATAAAAAACCTATCACAGTTCAAACAGAAGTTACATTTGAACCTGAAGTTGTTCAGGAACCTCATTTTGAAACTGTTTTTCTTTTACCCGAACATCTGGACTTTGAATTTGAACATTAAGAAGTTGTTACTTTACCAGATGATGATCAATTGGTTACCCCTCAGACATCAGTAACTACTGAAACTTCCACTTTATCAACACCAAAAATCCCTTACGGACCAGGCGATGACATTCTTCCATCTAGTTTAATTGCTATCAAGGAAGAATTGGAAGAAGATTCTACACTTGGAACCCCATTCCACTTTGGAACTGGGCTTTATCTCTACCCTCATAATCCTCATTTTACTTCTCGTTTGATCCTGCTTATTTTCAAGTACCCTTCAATTCTTTAGGACGATGTTTGGGTTAGTTAACTATGGCTGATCAAGCATTAGCATCCCAGACTATATCATCTGATGCAGTTGCGGAATAATCCTTTGTTGCAACCTCTTTGATTTTTTCTACCACACTTGAGTCGCACATATATGGTGACTTGTCTATCCCAGTTGGTTACCAATTTTTATCTGGAACCCATTCAAGGGTTGCTTCTACACCATGGTCATCAACCATGTCCTCAACTAGAATTCTACATGGTTCTCCTTTAACGGGAACTCAATAGTTTGATCCTGCATATCAATATCAAGTTGGGAAATCTATTCAACAAAAACCTATATATCCATTAAATACTAGATGGCCACCATATGGAGAGCAATATGATTATTCAGCTTATCCTCCTTATGGAGGACCATCACATGGTAGTGTCCCACAGTATTTAGGTCAACCTTCAATTTGAGTTTGTCAATGGCAACCAACAATGCCAGTTCAACCAAGGCTTTTGTATCCAACACAACCAATGAAAACTATGTCAGCTATTCCTACTATACCTATCATTATTATTGTATGACAGTCACAAGTTCAAACTCTTGTATCTCAACCGGTACAAACTAGTCCTTATACCTTGCAACCACAAGTTTTGGGTCAAGAAGTTTAAGTTTCTCAGGCTATTGTACAAAAACCACTTGTGTCTGGGGTTCAACAACCTCAGGTTAGTATACCCTTATCTGGACTGACTCAAGCTTACACTGGTATAGTTTATTCACAACTTGGCCAACCTTTCATTGCCGGGAAACAATAACCATTAAATCAACAACAGATGTACCAACAATCATAGATGATTCAACAACCGTGGAAACCCCAATTTCAACAACCTCAATTCCAACAATTCCAACCCCAATTTGGACTTGCCCAATAGGCTCAACTTGGTTTTGGACAGTATCAAGCTTACCAAGGTCCTGGTCAACAAGGCTTTGCAGGTTATGGACAGCCACAAATTCAACTTGGTTATCAACAACCACCTTATGACAGATTTGTTCAACAACAATGTTATCAAGGTTACCAAATGTAGATATCCTATGTTGATATTGAAAGACCTATTTCTTAGGAAATTCCATCATATCTTGGGTATGCTCAACCTGACCTGAATCAACAGTTTCCATTTGTAGCAACTTTAGAATTACCAGATTTAAATCGGCTCACTAATGATCCAATCTTATATGCACCTTGGTGGTCAGTGATTTCGCATAAGTTACCTTTTGATATTTCAAAAGTCAATGGAAATCCCGAAGAATTCCCATCAAATCATGTAATGAGCTTTCATTTGGGGTGTTCATCAAAATCCTTAAATGATGATTTGGTTAGACTCCATCTTTTCCAAAGAACACCTTATTGGTGTAGTTGTTAAATGGTACAATGAGTTACCACGAGCTTCTTTCGACAACTTTACGACTTTAGCCACCACATTTGTGACCCAATTCCAATTACATATTAGATACAAGATTGGAACGGAACTCCTAACCAACTTTAAACAGACTACTGCTACCCATATATTAGATCATATTCATGAGTGGTGGCGTCATCGTCGAATGGTTAAGACATATGTTCCTGATCAGTTTTTGGATGAGTGGTTCATAAAATCCTTGTTTCCATCAATCACCAAGGATGTGGCAAAAGGTGGAGTTTTCAGAGAATAGCAAGTAATTTCTCATGCCCAATACATGGATTTGATTTACACACAATTCAGCATGCTCTATGACAAGATTCCTAATGCACCCAAAATAGCTTTCACTGTTCCTCCTCCTCCATAATAGAGTAAGAATTCTCATGCAGACAATGGTGTGATCGGTTCTTCGAGCACACAAATGGAAGGAAGACCATCTAGTTAAACTCTTGCCATTACCAATCAAACTACCAATGCATCAAAAAACACTCTTGCTTCTGAAGTTAATGCCGTATCATCTGACAAAGGAAAAAATAAAAAGCAACCATGAGACAAGAAGAAGGGGAAAAACAAGAAGAAACAAGATAATTCCCCTACAGAGAAATCATCTGATTCCTCTACTTCGGCAAGGAAACATCGTTATCCATATCTATTCTGTAATGATGAGCATTTTACAAGAGATTTTCCACACCACTTAGAAGTCTCTAAAATTTTAAAGACTTGTAACACATCTGCAGTGTTGACTGATCTGTTTCCACACCCACAGACACATTTGGTTTCAACAGACCATGGTTCCACATCCCAAGCATCATAAAGCTACAAAAAAAAAAATTGGTGTTAACAAGAAATAAATATTATGGAAATCCACCGTCATTCACAAATAATCAGGCCACTAATCAACCTAATCCTTTGACTTCAACTTCATATGAAAATAGTCCACCACCTATTGCACCAGAATTGACAATAAAACCACCAAAGGGGGTTATGCATAAATCGACATTTAACCCTCGAGCTCGAGTAGCTCTGAACTATAACATAGTGGAAGATATTGCTCAATCACCTTCTGCTATGTCAACACTTGAGGTGTTACAACATTGTCCCTCCCAAAAGCAAGCTTTACTGTCGATAATTGGCAGAATAGACACTACGGATTCCAATCTTATGGTTTTTAACCATGCGGGATATACACCACGGTTACCAGCACAGTTAGCTTTACTAATTCAAGTAAAACCTCTCAATAAAAATGTTCACCGAACTATTATTGATGAGGGGGCATCTACTTGCATTATGTTAATAAGATGCTAGAAAACACTTGGTTCACCGTCGTTGTCATGATCACCAACCACGTGAAAAGCTTTTGTTGGACGAACATATACTCTGTGTGGGATTTTAAGTAACCTGCAAATCGAACAAGGGGGCAAAACAATTACCGTTGAAGTTGAGGTAGTTGATAGACCTCTCGATTACAACATTTCACTGGGAAGGCCATGGGTATATGCTATGGTTGTTGTGGTTTCCACGTACTTTCATACTATTGCATTCCCTCATAAGGGTGGAATCACAATTATCGATCAAATATCCTTCTTTTCCAATATTTCATAGGCTATAGGAAGCATTCTGTTGGTACACAGACCCCCGCTGTCACTTCAAAGTGTTCGAGTTGGTCTCTTTAAAGATCCTTCCCTAATGGGTACTTTTACACTACCATCACCATTTGATTTGGCGGAAGTGGCAAGAGTAGAGACTTGCAACATGATTTCCTCCACCTCATCTGATTTAAGGAGGATTACCAACAATTCTGAAGTTGATAGTAATATTGAGGTTATGTCGCTAAGCCCTATTGAGCTAGCATAGCAATCATTTTTTCGAGCTTGTGTGACAAACCCAAAACCACATTCACAATTGTATGGGTAGACCATTCATTAGAATATGGTACTTCTTCGGATCCTTTATCACCTATACATTTTATGGATGAAGGAATCATCCAATCAATGATAATAGGAGAAGAACCTTGGGTATATTATCATAATCGTTCCCATATTCGAGATGATATCAAATATTATACAAATGAGCTAAACCAACCTTCAGTTGTTGATTTCCTTCCGAATTCAGCTTTCATAGACACAGTAGAATCTAAGAGAAACCTGTCAAATACTGAAGAAACGATTTCTATTAATATTTTGACCAAACCTAATGTTGTAGGGAACATTCATGTCGGAAAATCTTGTTCTCCATCAGAACTCGATAGTTATTGTACTCTCTTTCGTGAATTTAGAGATGTATTTGCATGGTCTTATGAGGAGATGCCAGGAATTGACTCTAGTATTTTTGAACACAAAATCAAAATGTACCCTGATGTCAAGCGAGTACAATAGCAACTTTGACCTGTTCATCCAGAGAAAGCCACTGTAATTAAAGAATAAGTTGAAAAACTTTTGCATGCTAGTTTCATTTACCCTATACCTCTTATTGACCTGGTTTCCAACATTGTTCTTGTCATGAAGAAACAAGTGAAAATTCGAGTGCGCGTCCATTATAGGGATGTAAATCAGGCATGTCCAAAGGACAATGATCCTACTCCTTTTATCGCCCAGATTATTGACGAATGTGCCATATGTGAAATATTCTCATTTATGGATGGTTTTTCCGGCTACAATCAAATAAATATCTACCCACAGTACTAATCTAAAACAACCTTTATTTGTCCATGGGGCAAATTCGCATATAGGAAACTCCAATTTGGTTTGAAGAATGCAGGGGCCACATTTCAGAGTGCAATGAACTATGCCTTCCATGACATCAAGAACACTGTTCAACCCTACCTTGACAATAGACCTACTCATTCACAGAAGCAGACTGATCACCCGCAACATTTGAGAGTAATATTTTTATGGTGCCAACACTACAAGATACGACTCAGTCCACACAAATGTGTGTTTTGTGTTGGTTCTGGTCGATTGCTCGGATTTGTAGTGTCTAGAGAGGGGATTCGACTCGATCGATTAAAGGTTCATGCAATTCATGATTTGCCTTCACCTTCAAATCTTTTATAGTTACAGAGGCTCCAATGGAAGGCTAACATTCTGAGGAGGTTCATTCCTAATTACACTAAAAAGGCTAAATGTTTTACGCGTCTTTTGAAAAAGGAGATACCCTTCCATTGGCATCAGGTTGCAAAAGCTTCCTTTGATGCTCTTAAAGATACCTTGATTAGAGCTTCATTAATGTATTCTCCAAATTATCAAAATGAGTATTACCTATATCTCACCACTATAGATACAACCATTGGCATGATTTTATTCCAAAGGGAAAATGGGATTGAACATCTGCTTTATTATTTGAGCTGCAATATCAATGATACAGAAAGTAAGTACTCTTATGTTGAGAAACTAGCTTTGGCAGCTATGTAAGTTGTTCAAAGATTTCACCATTACATCTTGCTTCGGAAAACAACTGTCATTTCGGATTGAAACCCTATGACATACATTTTTTCACATCAATTGGTGGGGGAAAATACTCAAAATGGATAGTCATTTTACAGGAGTTTGATCTGGAATTCATCTAGTCCAAATCAAAGAAATCTCTAGTTTTCATAGAGTTACTTTGCGACCTTCCCTCGACCTCCATTGTTTCGACATCTAAACCATCAATTTTGGATGAGTCTCTATTTCTGATATCATCATCTTACACATGGTATGGAGATATATTTATTTATATCTAGACCCAAACTTTCCAGCCTGATACCTCTCGTTCGCAACAACAAAATATTCGATACCAAGCCAAAGATTACCTGATCATTGGCAACACTCTTTACCGTCGTGGTATCGATACAATTTTATGGAGGTGCCTCATGCATGAGGAAGTCGAGAAAGCATTGAATTATTGTCATTCAGGTGCCTGTGGTGGACACTTATCTGGATATGAAACCGCATAGAGAATTCTCTGTGTCGATTACTTCTGGCCAACTATATTCAAAGATTGTATTATTACTATTAGAAGTTGTCACACATGCCAGATATATGACCGAAAAACCAGATTACCACCTGCACCATTGCATCTAGTTGTTGTTGTTGGACCATTCGCCAAATGGAGCATT
This sequence comes from Pinus taeda, assembly GCA_000404065.3. Classification (NCBI taxonomy): domain Eukaryota; kingdom Viridiplantae; phylum Streptophyta; class Pinopsida; order Pinales; family Pinaceae; genus Pinus; species Pinus taeda. Next base: position 19,388 of record APFE030826553.1, on the reverse strand, counting down.
GACTTCATGACATGTAACCCCACCTCGGTCGGAGGGCATGGGTATATTATAGTCGCTATTGACTATTTTACCAAATGGGCCGAGGTGATGCCAACATTGAACAATAATGGCGAAACAACTGCTCTTTTCTTTTTGAACCATGTGGTTTCTTAGTTTAGTGTACCACAAGCCATAATTACAAATCATTGGTTGCATTTTCACAATGCCATGATCTCTTAGTTGACTACTATGTTAGGACTGTCACATGATAGTACTACCTAACTCCAGCCTAAGCTGACAATACCCACATTATGCAAATGAAATTGCATTTCACTGGTCCCAAGCCTTAATAACATGATCCATGGTGAAAACCTTCTTAAACCAAGGTTTAATGTTCTTAATTAAGTTTATTAGGGAAACATTTTATTATACTTTCTATAGTCCAACCCTTCGTTAACCTTTCTATCGGGACTTTATAACTCCATCTTCATAAATTCTTTAGTTTAGATATACCTACGCATATTAGCCAAACCCATACCATGGTCTTGGACTTTGGTTAAAACCCGACTTAAACCCCAAATACCTTTATCTGCTTTATTTCTATTATAATTCTCCTATAATAGAAATACACATAAATAAACGTAAACCTTACCTTTTCACCAATTCACGACCTTGGCACATATTTCGATGCTTACCTTTATCAGATCAATCTTTCACTATTGATTTCACTCCATTAGATCAATGACTGATGCATGATCTCCATGCATCCTCCAGAACTAAAATAAATTTAAACTCACATACATAAAATTTCGGGTCTGCTCTTTCCCCAAGCCTTATCACCTTCAACCTCCGTTGTATATCTTACCTAACGATCTGACAGTTGATGCATTCCCCAATCAATAATGTTGCTCGGTGATCCTATTCTGTAGATCAAAACCTCATTTTATCCAATGCTCGACAATGATATCATCCGGGCTACTTACACGAGGATTACTCGCCCGATAAAGTGGTTTCCTCTCTCCTCTAACATGCTACGTGTCAATTTCTTAATCGAATCGGGTGACTACCTCTTATTACCACTTACTGCTTATTCTCAACCCAATAAACCATTTTCACTTACAAACCCACTCTTCTTCTTTGATTATCTTTTGAGCTATTTAATGCTCGATGACCGTAGATCTTATACCATCGACGACTGTGATGGCTCCTCTAAATTCCTCTTCCGCTAACTCTTAAATTGATCTCCGTTGTTCATTTCTCGATTCCATTCTACACGACTTAATCCTAGCCACTTATCTCCTTCAATCTCGTCCATTGATCTCCAAGGTCCAATGGCTCCTATGCATCGCTACACTCTCTTTCATTTCTTCTCTTTACTTTGGTTTTACGTTGTGTCTTCAGTGTTTTTCTGTGATTTTGGGTTCTTCCAGTGTGCTATATTTAATTGTCCACCAACATAAGTTCCTCTTGAGCTTAACTCTACTCGTGCCTTTATGTTTCCCTTGCCTTCACTATAACATTAAAGGCTCCCTCTTGTACTGTTTGTGTGTATAAAGGCCATAACACTTCTCTTTTACTCTTCTCTGTATTACACCTCTGATTTTGCACCTACAACCTATGATACATAGAATAACTCAAGATAACACACAATCTATATCTCAATTACTCAATACATGCACATGAACTCGAAATCAAGTTGTTTGTATTAATAAACAAGTATTTATATAAGAGTCTCTCTCTCTAGCCTGATTTTCTATATCAGTGACCTCTATTATCCTACTGCCCGTAGGCTTACAATCAAACCTCTAACTCACACCTCTAACTACTAACTTGACTCGACTTGACTAACTAGCTCCTCTTTTTGCCTTTTTGGCTTACATTTATACAAAAGGATTCTATAACCAAATCCTGGTTTAGATCCATAACCTTCTCAAAAAAATCTTAAAGTTTCTTCCTTATCTCTAAGGATCCTCTTTAATCCACAAATCATGAACTAACTCCTAATCTAATTTTTACAATTAATTGTCAAATCTCTCATGTTCTCTTGCATTTGAGAACATTTACCAATATGCTTCACAATACTTAATTAAATCCTTATTCTAGCTTATCATATTAAAATCACTCAAAACATTAATAATTACATTAATTCAACACTTAGGAAACCAACTTACTCAAAACAAAAGACCCCCTCTATCTACTAAAATACAATGATTTTTCTTGAGCTAAATGCTCCTGCATCAGAATCCCAAAGTAGAAAATATTCAGGATCTCCTGACCATGTGTCTTGATATGTCGATAAAAAAACCTCCAGGTTCCTAAAATTTAGTTTGTAACTGTCTGAAAGCTCTGCACCTTTGTTGTTGCCGTATGTCTGTTGTCTTCTGTTTCATCTTCCTCTCTTTGTCAATCGGGTTCAGGTTCTGATTAATCATCCTTCCTGCTCCTCTCAATCTCCTCCATATGGAATCTTTCATCATCAGCTGCCATAATTCTTCAATCTCCATCTCCAGTACATCCTTGAACTGGTCCATACTCTGTGACTTATTGTTACCACTTTCTCTTTGTTTCAGGTTATTGTTGTTGTCCACTAACTCTTCAAACTGTTGTTCTTCTCTTTGAAGTTGTTGAATTCTTACTTTTACTCTTATGTTTTCTCCTATGCTGACTATCACTTTTTCCCTTCCATCCTTACCCTCTTTTTGCATTGAATCCTAACTTTCTAGTATTCTCTCTAGTAATTGAACATCTATGTTCAATGGATTAAAATCTTCCACATAATCATATTCTACTTGACTTCTCATTTTTGCTGAATTTCCTCCAGCATCTGCAACTAAACTTGCACTCACAAACCAATTATTAAAATTAAAAAAATAAGGCCTTAGTGCCTCTTCTTCCTTTGGCAACACTTCAGTATGCTGCTCTGATTTGTCCTCTTCTATTAGCACATCAGTATGCCAATTCAACCTCTTTAAAGAGTTCTCAATGTACTCTCAAGACTATCAGTTAGTCTCCCATCCACATCATCTTCTCTAATGATGTCTTTCTACTCTTGTCCATTGTAGCGAACTCCTTCCTCTGCAATAACACTATCATACTCTGAATTTCCGAACAAATACTCCAACAATTCAATTTCTCTATGAAACTTCATAAGTACTTCATCATTACTTATGATCCTTGCATTTATACACAAATTATGAGTTTTAAAATTACAAGGTTCAATAGTCTCAACTAATGTTTCACATATCAGTTCTTCATACTAGATTTCGTCACCTTTCACAAGAAAATTTTCCTGTGTTGTCATACCTTCAAACATCAATGTATTACTAAGTTCTTTCTACTGCAATAATTTACTGCTTTTCTCATTCAAGATAAATTCTCCATCATTCTTTACTTCAGAGTTTTTATCTTTTGAAAGATACTCTTCCACACTCTTGACGCTTCAAAAGATTGCTCATCCTCTGCAAAACCTATAATCACATCAAAATTATTAGATTCAATAATATAAGGTATTACATTCTCCTGTTGCTCTGCATTTGTCCAAAAGTTCAGAAAATCATCAATAATTCCTTCTTCTTCACCAAGAACTTCACCCCGCTCTGGTTCACAAATAGAAACTTCCATTTCCAACTCAGCTTCTCTAAGTTTTTCCATTAACCACTTTACTTGCTTATGTTCTGGCCTTCTCTGTAACTTATGCCACTTCATTGGCTTCTTCTTCAAGACCCAACCTATTCCTTGGTTTTTCTCAAGTATCATCCTTAATACATTGAGTTGTTCTTTCATCTCAACAATCTCTTTTTCAAGCTCCTTTTGACTCATTCTCTTGCTGTTTACCTTGGCATCCTCCTTTTTCACTTTTCTTCTGTTGTGGTTTTCCTCAGAACCTCTACTATGACTATTAGTAGTCATTTTCCCCTTCTCCATCTCTATGAATTCCTTGCTCACTTACTATGAGCTGCTTTATGGCCTCTGCAACAGCAAGTCCTCTCTGTAGCCACTTACCTCAACAAGCTTCCCTTTGTACTTGGTATTTTGGCATGCACTTGGGTCTCTATCTCTGGAACCTCTTTTGAGAACTTCTCTCTCCTCATTCTAGGCTTCAACTCATCTACATATTCTAATAACACAATTGTCCTCTTGTATTTCAATTACTACGAAATACTAGGTTCTTACCACCTCTTCTTTCACTTAGAATCTCTTACCAGTTTCCTTCATTACTTAGTAATTCTACCCACATCCTCTTTGGAATTACCTCTGTGAGCTACAACAATACCTCTGCAGTAACAAGTCCCCTTCTTGCTACATATGCCTCACTAAGCTTCTCTCATCTGAGCTCAGTATGTTAGGATTTCTCTGGTTCTTTCCTCTTGAACCAATTGAACACTCCTTGCTCTAGATTGCTGCAACCTTATCACCTTATTATGCTGCTACCTGTGCATCAATATAAATACCCAAACTCTCCAATCTTCAAATCAAATTAATACAAAACATATCATCTCACATTCAAGACCTCTGCATTATCTTGCTCTACCATCCACATGCACTTTGAATGGATTGTCCGTTGTTTCCTTGCATCTACAAGTTCTCCCAATATTCTGCTACACATTATCTCTATGTGCCTATTGTTTGTCAAATTAAAATCTGATCTCCTCTTGCCTGCACAAAAATCTTAAAACATAATTCTGTTCTAAAATTTCAAAGACCCTTTACACATAATTTCCTTATTATGTTTTGATATCAATTGTTTCAACCACAATTCTGCTCTGATACCAAATGATGTCAGCCTAAGCCGACAATACCCACATTATGCAAATGAAATTTCATGTCACTGGTCCCAAGCCTTAATCACCTGATCCATGGTGAAAACCTTCTTAAAGAAAGGTTTAATGTTCTTAATTATGTTTATTGTGGAAACGTTTCCTTAGACTTTCTATAGTCCAACCCTTCATTAACCTTTCTATCGGGACTTTATAACTCCACCTTCATAAACTCTTTAGTTTAGCTATACCTGCACATATTGGCCAAACCCATCCCATGGTCTCCAACTTTAATTAAAAATCAACTTAAACCCCAAATACCTTTATCCACTTTATTTATATTATAATTCTCCTATAATAGAAATACACATAAATAAACGTAAACCTTACCTTTTCACCAATTGATGGCCTTGGCACATATTTCGATGCTTACCTTTATCGAATCAATCTTCCACCATTGATTTCATTCCATCAGATCAATGGGTAGCGCGTGGTCTCCATGCATCCTCCAGAACTCAAATAAATTTAAACTCGCATCCCTAGACTTTCTGGTCTGCTCTTTCCCCAAGCCTTATCGACTTCAACCTCCACCGTAGATCTTATCCTACGATCCAATGGTTGATATATTCCTCGATCAACAAAGCTACTCAGTGATCCTACACCGTAGATAAAAACCTCATTTGATCCAATGCTCGACAATTGCACGAGGATTACCTGCCTGATAAATCGATTTCCTCTCTCCTCTGACGTGCTACATGTCAATTGCTTAATGGAATTGGGTGGCTCCCCCCTATTACCACATATAGCTTATTCTCAACCCGATAAACCATTTCCCCTTTCAAACCCACTTTTCTTCTTTGATTAACTTCCGAGCTATTTAACGCCTGATGATCATAGATCTTATACCATCGACGGCTATGATGGCTCCTCCGAATTCCTCTTCTACTAACCCTTAAATTGACCTTCACCATTCATTTCTTGATTCCATTGTACTCGACTTAATCCTGGCTGCTTATCTCCTTCAATCTCATATGTTGATCTCCAAGATCCAATGGCTCCTATGCATTACTACAGTCTCTTTTGTTTCTTCTCTTTACTTTGGTTTTATGCTATTTCTTTAGTGTTCTTCTATGGTTTTGGGTTCTTCCACGGTTCTATATTTAATTGTACTACAACATAACTTCCTCCTGAGCTTAACTCCACTCGTGCCTTTATGTTTCCCTCACCTTCACTATAACATTAAAGGCTCCCTCTTGTACTGTCTATGTGTATAAAGCCTGTAACGCTCTCTGTTACTCTTCTATGTATTACACCTATGATTCTACACCTGCAACCTATGTTATGTAAAATAACTGAAGATAACACACAATCTATATCTCAATTACTCAATACACACACATGAACTCAAAATCGAGTTGTTTGTATTAATAATCAAGTATTTACATAAGAGTCTCTCTGTGTCTCTGGCCTAATTTTATGTATTAATGACCTCTATTATCGTATTTCCCGTAGGCTTACAATCAAACCTCTAACTCACACCTCCAACTACTAAGTTGACTCGACTTGACTAACCAACTCTTTTTATTGCCTTTTTGGCTTACATTTATACAAAAGGATTCTATAACCAATTCCTGGTTTAGATCTATAACCTGCTCAACAAAATCTTAAAATTTCTTCCTTATCTCTAAGGATCCTCTTTAATCCACAAAATCATGAACTAACTCCTAATATAAGTTTTACAATTAATTCTCAAATCTTTCATGTTCCCCTACATTCGCGAACATATATAAATATGTGTCACAATACTTAATTAAATCCCTATTCTAGCTTCTCACATTAAAATCACTAAAAACCTTAATAATTACATTAATTCAACACTTAGGAAACCAAATTCCTCAAAACACAAGACCCCCTATATCTACTAAAATACAATGATTTTTCTTGAGATGAATTCTCCTACATCACTAACCCTTATTACCTGCAAGTGAATGGACAAGGTGAGGCTATTAACAAAGTCCTGCAGCGGATGTTGCAGAGAACGATAGGGGTTCATAAGTGAAACTGGAATTTAATCCTACACATTGCCTTGTGGGCATATCGAACCTTTGTGAGAAATGTAAATGGATTCACACCCTTTCAGTTGGTGTATGGTTTGGAAGCAATCTTACTAATACAATGAAAAATTTCATCTCTCAAAATTGCGATTGACCTGTTACCCAAAACTTCTGACAAAGAAGCTCTTTTCTTGGAATTAATCCATCTAGATGAAACCTATTGTGATTCTGCATTAGCTAACAAAGCACATAAGAAATGAATCAAGGTGCAGTATGATAGAAATTTCAAGCCTTGTATCTTCTCAAAAGGATACCTGGTCTTGCTTCAAGATCAGGAAACTCATAAAGTTATAACAGGGAAATTCGAACCAATGTGCATGGGTCCTTATATTTTCAAGCATGTTTTGGAGAAAGGTGTCTTCGAGTTAGAAGATTATGATGGGATTTCGTTGTTGCAACCCTGAAACGGGTTGTACCTCAAATGTTACTATTCTTGATTGAGTGTAATAAAATTCACTGTATATATGCTTTCATTGCATATGTGTGTGTGTGTCTTTTAGAGTTTTTATCTGGCTAGTAATCTGCTTTGCATTTGTTCTAGACGTCGGAGTCTTAGAAAACATTTTTTGGTTACGTTGATGGTGCTAGCCATAATATGCCGAACTTGTCTTCTGCAACATGGGCTATTTTCACTCCAAGTGGCGAGTTAGTGAGTTTTCAATGGATTTGTATTGGTCGATCGATGAACAACATCGCTGAGTATAGCGCATTGATTGAAATTCTCTATGATGCCATTTCACTTTGCATTCGGAAAATCATCATTAGGCTAGACTCCTAACTCATTGTACTAGAACTAACAAACATCTATATTGTCTGAAATCCAACAGTTTTTTGCATGTTCCTTAGACTTCGTATTTTGGAAAGGCATTTTTAACACATTCAATATCAACATATTTCCAGAAATCTTAACACATTAACTAATTCTCTAGTGAATTATGTGTTAAATATACATTTGCGACACATGTAAAAGTAATATTTTCAATTAACATCACTAGTTGAATAGGATTGCATATAACCATAGAAAAATCTAAAAGTAAAATAGATAGCTGTTTTAAAATTTTTTACAAGATTTGTGTCCAAGACGTGTTTGGTCATCTAACCCAAAAAAATCAAAATTCATGCAAAACATCCTAAGTAGATCTAGTGGTGCTCATGATAATAGGTCACAACCTGTGGTATTATGCACAAAAGCCTCGCCCGACAGCTAGGAATGCCAACAATGTGGTAATGTAGCATCATAGGTAACTCCTTGATCCGGACATCCAAAATACCAAGGGTTAATCCCTCTATGTGATCCTGCAACTCTGTTAAGGTCTCAACCAAATCTAAGTCATAGAGAACTTCTCTCCCAATGTTTCTCCACGTTGGCATACCTGCAACCTGTTGGTGCCCCATAGGTTCAACAATACTCGCATCTGCATGCATAAGAATGATTTTAGTTTAGTCTTGGAAACATTAAAAACAAAAAAACACGTAGAAACTTGAAAAGTCAAAAAACAATTTTGGTCAAACAATTTACCCATAGCACCCCATTATGCTCCAACTGGTAGAATCAAATATGGATCTCCATGGAAGTCCATCCCTGAATATGGATGCTCCTTGATGACAAGGTGTTGTCGATCAAGCCAACTGAAGAATGCAGTGGAAAAAGTGATTGTTGATTGACCCGCATGTCGAGCCATCAATTCGACCCACCTCTACATACATGGATCTCTAGGACCAGCCACACTCATTGATAGATGTTGTGGTTGCATCAATGGGATTCTCTCTAAGGTAAAAGAAATTAAGATTGAGCCAAGCAGAAATTCTTCATCTTACCACTTTTTACCTTGTTTAGTTGTTCTTTCAGTGAAGAAAGCAAAACCTTGCACCAATTGAAAACTTTTGGCTTTAGACACTCTAGTGCATACTGCATATATGATCTGTTACCTAGATGTAGTGTCACATTGCCAGCCAATTTTATGATTGTGAAGAGGATCATTCTCAAAGGAAAATCACCTACATCCCTGATGTTTATTTTCCCATCCTTGCTAGGCTATGTACATGGTCGACAAAACTATATAATATAATCTCTCACCGATTCACCTCCATGGGAAAATCTAGAAAGTGAGATGGGGGCACCTTGCCTCGACAATCCAGTAAGAAAGTAAATATCATCAATGGTAATAAGGACCATCTTGTCCCTTTTGTCCCTATAAAAATTCGGATCTATCGAATCCCATGCATGAACAAGGAACTGCAGTAGTTCTATTTGTTGCCTCATTCTAGACAACTTGAAGTATTTGAGTAACCCACGGTTTTTTAAGGTCTCAACCGTACCGAGATTGTTTAGGGAAACCATGTCTTACTCTTCATGCTCTCTTTCATGTCATGTAATCAACATTCTGATCCAATGAAAGCCTAAAACACAATCATATGCTTATTTAGGATCCCCATGAAAAAAAAATGACAAATTTTGGAGCAAATAGCTAAATCAAACTTGGGAAACTCAATTAGAGCAGCCCAGGCACAAAGACAATGCACTGCAGAGTATGCAACCTTCTATTTGGGAGCTCTTCAACACAATTTTCGATGTGAAAGCCCGCACTGACCCATGGGCGAAAAAATGAAACCCTAGGGGCCCCAAAAAACCCTAAAAATTGCATGAAATGATAAAATAATGACCTCAAAAGAAATAAGATAGGTTAAGTTCTTACTTGGTCTAGACAACTCAAGAAATGGTCGGCAGAATCTCTACAATCAATGGATAAAGTTCAAGGTAAAAAAAAGCTCAAAGCACAAAACTGAATGGTAACTTCCAAATGGTAAAAATTTCATGGTAATTTTTAGGTTTATTTCATGTTCAATAATCGAGTAAGCATTAGTATTTGCCTATTTTTTCATATGAAACAGGTATTTTTAATCCATTTGGTGGTGTTTTGAGCATGTTTTGCAACTGACCTATAGAATTCGACGTGCTCGATTGTAAATTGTACCTTTGATCACAAATCACACTTTTATCTCTTTTTTGAGCTGTGTTAAAAACGAAAAAGGAACCCCCTTGGAGTCCTCTTTAAGTTATTTTCAAACTCTCTAAACATGAAAAGATTGTTGAGTGCTTGTCCTTTCCAGCTCGTAAATGGATTGGAAACGATATCTATCTTGTATTATTTTACGCTTTTTCAGGCTTGAGAGATTAATTTACGAAAAAACTTGTGGAGTTTTCTTTTTGTACCTTTTCAAACTCTCTAAACATGAAAAGGATTGAGTTATCTTTGTCGTTAAAGTCGTCAAAACATCAAATAGCAACAAACTTGTCCATCTATACAAGACCAAGTTTCACCTTCGTTAGACACATTAAAACATCAAATAGCTATGGATTCACCCGAAGGGTGGAATTATGCAACAATCATATGTTATTCTCCTCAATCTTGATAAGAATAACAAGGTACTGATCAACAATGAGTGGGAAAATGGGGAAAAGGGGAAAAACTACTTTATGGTAATAAGTCGCTCTTGAACATGACACTTTCACTCCATCACTATGACTATTTGGGTTGGGTTATTAGCTTGATGGTTATCACATCATCGGTCTATCATACCATCTATCACTTTGTTTTGGGTCCATGCTACCAATTCATTTTAGTGTCGCCGACATGTTCAAAAGAAGTCATTTAGTCAAAATTCATCCTTTGCAATACCATAAACCTTCATTTTCATGACCATAATTCCTAAACCTTGTGTCATCAGTCAAATTTCATCTCCAAAATCATTACAGTCGTTTCGTGTTGTTGATGTGGGATACATCAAGGCTTTTGTGTGACGAGTCACTTCTTGTTAACATCAGCTCATTATCCAAGAAGTTGACTTAGAAGCACCCTTCGAGTACCTTGAGGCTTGCATACATCAATGGTAGGTTTCTCGCTTCCGGCGATAGGTTGAAATCAATGGCCTTCAACCGAAATACTTTGCATGGTGTTCAACATCAAATCATCTGTTCACACCATGGAGAATGTACAGCAGTACCTTGATGATCATTATCATTATTGGTGATTTCTCTTGCATCTGTTAACAACTTACATCATTGGCTGGTAATCAGATGTTGTCTTCCTATGTTCAACTTCAGATCACATATTCACATGGTTAGACTCATAATTGAGCGAACAATTGAACGAGAAAGAAGACCGTGGATCTAGTTTCATCCATCGAGGTTGCGATTCCAAGAGTACTAAATCATATGTACAACGGCTTTACATTGATGGTCATCCTGATCATGGGTCTATATCTGTAGATGACTATTTATGTACATGTAATGAAAGTTTATAAGTTTAGCATGGGTATACCTTCCCTTAGTGATTCATGTAAAAATAAAAAACATGATATATGTATTTTAATTGATGCAGATCACCTTCCACTTTGATACCTCCTCATCACATCGTAAAGTATTTCATTCGACATTGGCATTTTTCCGAATTCATGATTTAGGGGGTAGTTGTTACATATCCATTTGGGCACATCAATCCCATCATCCAGATCAATGTTTTAGGGCTCATCAAACCCTAATATTAGTTGATACATGCCCTAAACAAGTAACCCCTTTGAATGCCTCATTCCCATACAGTTTCATGACTTGAAGACATCCAGAAATAGCCTCTAAGGGGACCGTCGTAGATAGGCCCATGTAAGGGTGCATTGCAGAGTAGTTAAGTCCATACCAGGGTGCTCTGTAGAGCACTTAGACTTCCTTTGACCTCCGCTGGGCAAGTTTGAGCAAAATTCACATAGGGTTTGGGGAATATTCTTATCTTTCAGAGTCATCTAGAAGGTTCCCTCACTTATCAACTCTTGTGAGCTTGAAAATGGACAAGGAATGAGTTATAATGCATACTATCCTCTCATCCCTTCCTCCATGGAACTAATTCTAAGTATGAAAGGCCATTCAATGCCACCATTTATGACAAAACCTCCCTCATCTCCCTATAAATTGGCCACTCATTTAAGAGATAAGGGGTTGGATTATGTTGAATTGTAAGGAGATAATTTTGCTATGAGATTTGTCTTTGAAGCAAGTTTTGTAATGCTACGAGTTTGTCATGCTTTTGATATGATGTGGATGCGATCCAAGTTGGAAGAATGGCTTTGAATCAGACACAAATGGTTGTAATTCCTTCTTCTATTCAATAAATTGTTTGAACCTTTCTCCCATATTATGTTTGTATTGTTTTATAATGCTTATATGTGTGAAATGTATCTGATTCCATTCACTTATATTCAATAGATCTTTTTCTTTGATCGATTATTTGTTTTCTGTTGTGTTTACAGGTACTTCTCAAGGGTATTAAGTATGGGAAGGAGCGACAAGATTGATACAAAGGAGACAAGAGGAAAGTGGAACTACAAGTAGGTCTTCTGATCTTCTCATCTTATATATTGCTTAGAGGGAAATATTAAAATACTTTAAATTGTTGTTCTAGATATAGTTTCTTATCTAGGGAATTCGTATTTATCTGTAGATACCAAATTCTCCAAACAAAAACATGTAACTTTTGCAAATATTTCAAAGGCGTTAACACCATTAACTTATATTTTCCATGATAATATTTCACAAATTACCCTGTTTAATCTATATTCACTTCCGCGAAAGTGACCTGGATTTGTTATTATTTAATAAACCAATAGGAAATCCCCTTTTTAAGAAAATAACATGAATCCTATACTTTCTTATATAATAGGCATATGCAATGTTATATAAAGACAAAACAAGTTACTTATCTTTTAATGCTACAAATATATATAATAACAATCTTCTTCTATATAGAGTAATATGAATCTTTTTAAAGAAAAGTAATAAACCAATAGGAAATCCCCTTTTTAAGAAAATAACATGCATCCTATACTTTCTTATATAATAGGCATATGCAATGTTATATAAAGACAAAAAAGGTTACTTATCTTTTAATGCTACAAATATATATAATAACAATCTTCTTCTATATAGAGTAATACCAATCTTGTTTAATAAAAGAGTATGCATCCTATCTTTTCCTACGTAAAAGACATATGTAATTTTATATAAAGACAAAAATGTTACTAATCTTTCAATGCTACAAAAATATATAATACAATATTTTTCTATATATAGTAATTAACAATCTTTAGCTACATGTATATATATTTCTCTACCAATAAAAATATATAACAATCTTCTCTCTCTCTCTCTCTCTCTCTCTCACTCTAAATATTATATATATATATAATATATAATATATATATTTATTTATTTATTTACCAATAAAGTATGTAATAATCAATCTTTATTTACAAGTAGTAATATATTTTCTTTACCAAGAAATATATATAATAATCAATCTTTATCTACATATAGTAATATATTTTCTTTACCAAGAAACATATATAATAATCGATCTTTATCTACATGCAGTAATATATTTTCTTTTCAAGATATCACATGTATTTCTTTCTCTTACATCCAATGTTTCCAAAAGCTATTTCAAATACAACCTTTATCTACATGCAATAACATATTTTCTTTTCAAGATATCACATGTATTTCTTTCTCTTACATGCAAGGTGTCCAAAAGCTATTTTAAATGACTTGAAAAATAAACATGTATTTATTTTATTTTTTCAGAAAAAATAACCTGAATTCTTCATTTCCAAAAGCTATCTCAAATGCCTAGAAAAACAAACCTATATTTTTCTTTTTTCCCCAAAATAAAAAAAAACCTGAATTCTTATCTTATCTCTATATACACAAAACGAACTCATCTTTATAACCTGAATTCTTATCTTATCTCTATATACACAAAACGAACTCATCTTTATGTTCACGTATTTTTCTTTTTTTCAAAAAAAAAAAAAAAAAAAACCTGAATTCTTATCTCTATATACACAAAACGAACTCATCTCTATGTTCACGTAATTTAATAAAACTATTTCAAGAGATCTCATAACCCCCTAGTCTCTTATTTTCGTAAAAACTCATACCAATATTTCCAAGAATTAAACAAATTAATTCATCTACTTGAGTTGCGCAAAGAAATTTTGTTCAACGTACCATGGACAACGGAGGACAAAAAAATTGAAAAAGCGAGTTTTATTATTTTGAATTTCATTCTTGTGGAACCTTTCAATGATAGCTTTCAATCATACCAAGGTCGAGTAAAAAACAGTGTATGAGAGACATGGAGAAATCCTTGCTCGTGTGTTAAAACAATGGATGAGAGACACAATCAATGAGAGACATGGACAAATCCTAGGTCTTCTTCAATGAAGCGATTCCTCAACCTCCCTGAATTTTCTTATGCTTTAGGTGCAAAGCACGCTCAACTGTCATAATGGTTATGCTTTAGGTGCAAAGCATGCTCAACTGTCATAATGGGCAGCGAATCGACAATTCACCTTTTCATTTGACTGTGGAAGGATTTCTTTAATTGGAACAACGCCCCACAAAAGTTGGAAAGAATCCAACACCAAGAAAAAAAACTAAAAGGCGCTTATCAAGAATCGAGCCCTAACCAGATTATAATACATTGTCATGTAAAAGAGAACAACTTAATATTAATTAATATTTGTTGTATAAAATAAACATCTAATAAAGATATTAGATTAAAAGTTAATTGAAAATAAGATTTAGAAGATGAAAATTTAATATATGTCTATTCTAAATAAGAACATGCCAACATCAAAGCCACATAAACAAGATTATTTATACATTATTTATTTAAAAAATATTATTGTATTTATCTTTAATTATGCATTTTAAATTTCTTGCCCATTTCGTAAATTTGTTCTCCGTAGCATAAAAATGAGAAAAAGAAAAAAGGTACTGGAAGGTATATATTAAAAAAACAACGTAAGTTTATACATTTTTATATATAAAAATGCATCTTTCAACATTCAGATTCAGATTCACTTGATGATTTTAATAAATATGGTTAGCAATAGTCAATCTGTATGTCACTTCGTTTTTTAATAGCGAGCGTTATATTTACCTAATAGACGTTAATAGTAGTATAGTGTTGCAAATTTTTAATATATTTTCTTTAATATTCCATACAAATTGACCACATGAAACTTTTGTGTAGTTTTTAATGTTATACAGCGCATAAATTAAAGAATTTTGCACACAAATTCACCTCAAAGTACTTTTATATGGATCTAAAGGTATAGAGACTGAATAAAACAATGAATTTATTTAGATATAAAATTTTCTTTGTTTCAGTTATATCTCTGAAAAAATATTATCAAGCACATATGTTTATAGAATTTGAATGTAATCTCTAAACACACTCAATACACTGCAATTTAAACAAATAGTTATAAACATTTAACCATGGATTGAAGATCACATTATAGTTTAAACCATTAATAGTACGGAGAGAGAGTTAATTATTTATTGATGAATATGTGATGTGTAACAATCCTCAATTTAAACAAATAGTTATAAAGATTTAACCATTGATTGAAGATCACATTATCGTTTAAAACCATTAATAATACGCAGAGAGAGTTAATTATTTATTGATGAATAAGTGATGCGTAACAATCCTCTTTTTACATCCAGGCTTTAAATTTCCATAAGACTGGCCATATCTTTCTCGCAAAATTGTCAGCTTTCTGTACATACATCGGCAGCGCAACCTTAGACTATTGTCTGTGGATGCATCTCAGCGCAATCTAAAGCTCTCCTAAACATTTTGCGATTGTTGTGAAGAGGGGAGAATAGAAGAAGCATGAGTAGATAGAACATAATGATAGAATGATGCACGAGCATCCAGCTCTAAGGAGACATAAAGTGGCTGACAGTCTCACGAAAAGACCAGAACACACAATCATTTATTTTTAATTGGGCAAGTGTTGGGCTTGTCAGTGACGTGACTTTATTTTACTTGTGTTATTTTATTTTATCTGTCTGTAGGTTGATAGGATTAAGGTAATTGTAGTGGAAGCA
Source organism: Pinus taeda (assembly GCA_000404065.3). Taxonomy (NCBI): domain Eukaryota; kingdom Viridiplantae; phylum Streptophyta; class Pinopsida; order Pinales; family Pinaceae; genus Pinus; species Pinus taeda. Next base: position 3,585 of record APFE030826553.1, on the reverse strand, counting down.
CTGTTACTGTTTATTAGGAATTGGTAACAGGAAAAAAATAATTAATTAGTTTCTTTAAAGTTACATTAGTTAAAGACAGTTAAAGAACTGACAAAACAGTTATTTTCTGTACACAGAACAATTATGTTTCCTTAGGATATAGACAGGAAGAGAACCATTGTACGAGATTCCCTCTCAGACGAGACAAGAAAGAAATACAGTCATTTTTGAAAAAGATATTATCATCTACTTTTATGTACTTTTTATCATCACTGTAATCATTTTATTTCATACTTTCTATTCTAGTTTTCTGTACAAATACATGAGATTGGAAACCAGAAACAGATAAAGTCACGGATGGAGCAGACATGACCGACAGAACACTTTTCAAAGAAGCAGATAGCCGGTGGCGTACACCAATCGACATACAGGCAACATCATAACAGAAGTGGACGTGACAATTAAATTATTCTCAGACATAGAGAGCAAAGACCGTGCATACGAATATAAACAACAGGTATTTCGTGGAACCTCTAAATCTTTTCAAGAGCTGAATAAAGAATCGTTATAAACTCTAGCATATATTGTATCTTCCCAAAGAATGTAAACAATCATTGTATACTGTTCGAAACTCTTTTTCAAGAACCGGCATATTATTCAAAATCCAAAACACACGAACAGAAATCAAACCCCGAAGGGAAAATACAATAGCCAATGATATAAGCAACAGAGACAAATTAAATTGCAAAGCTGTAAGAGTTATTACAATCGAAGAACGCCATATTGTCGACAACCTGGGTTTTCAAATACCCGAGGATTCCAACTAACCCCAGTAACAGAACGAGGGTTTGCACAGTGGACATCACCGACAGTAAATACACCAACAGAACCTATAGACCGGGTTCAAACCACCGAAAAGTCACCTACAGTAAAGGGTTTCAAATAACCCAGAAATATATTACAGGACAGAGGACAATACACCCACGAAATTATAGAAGACAAATACATTATACGACCGAGAGCAGTCAAACTCGTTGCACAGGTGACAGAAAGCTTTGAGCCAAGTCTCAACAAACAAACCTATGAACTAAAGACCTACAAGTTCAAGACCCTACCCGAAAGACCAGTGATTGGAGGGTCCGAGGGTTTGAACAGCAACCACGAGGAGCGTTGCCCAGAAGCCATAGAACCCGACCACCTGCAAACAGTCAACAGAGAAAGTCAGCGGCGTCATGACCTGAGTAATCACAAAGGAAAACTGAGAAATGAATGTGAGAAGTAAGGTTAGAACTTACCCGAGCAGCGGAGGCCGAGCCGAGCCACCAAACCACCCATAAACCCTGAAGGCACGGAGCGAGTGTCTCAGGCACGAAAAGGAAAAGTGAGACAACTATATCAAGGAACCAGAGTTTACCTATTCAAGTGCAAATGGAATGAGAGCGCCTGTAGAAACCCTGTCATTGAAATAGCAAGTCAGCAGAGCCAAATAGGAGCATCATTATCAACAAAAAGTCGAATACATAAACCAGTTGTAAAAGCTACAAACCCTGAACAGGTGACAACGACCTCATGAGCGTTGGAGCATCACAGTAACGTTAAGAAGGGGGCCGAGGGAACCCATAAAATCAAAATCAAACCAGAGTGACAGAGGGCGGAATCTCCCCACAGAGCAGAGCACAGTGAAAACGGAAAGCGCCCAACGCAAATGACGAGTTGACAAAGGGTTTGGAGTCATAAAGGGGTGAACCGGCAAATGGAGGTTGCAAAACCGGGAACAAAGGTCATAACCCTAATCCGTTTACCAATGCAAGTACCAAAAATTTAAGTCAACTTTAATTCGCTTCCGGACAGAGGTCAGAGATATTTGTATTGGCGAGAGGCCATAATAAGTGGTATCAGAGCTAGTTTCTTGAGTTAGGACTAATGGATCAAGTAGAAGGTGAAGGTGAAGTAAGAGGAAGAGGAAGGAAGAGAAGAGGAAGAGAGAAGGGGACGAGTAGTCCACAGGCCAGTAGATGCTGGATTGCGAGAGGAGATAAGAGTTTTACGTGAAAGATTGGCAGTGATAGAGGCTGGAGGAAGAAGAAACCCAACATATAACAGTGATGAGGAAATAGTTGAACCAAAGGAGGATGAGTATGAGGGAGTAACACCGGAACTGAGATTATTAAAATCAGTTTTGTTGTCTAGTCATAAGCCAAGGCATGAGTTGCCTACCTATGACGAAAGCTTATCGGCAGATGTGTTGTTAGATTGGCTAAGTGAAGTGAATAAATTCTTTGAGTTTGAGGAGACCAGTGAAGACAAACAAGTAAAGTTTGCCGCCACCAAGCTGAAAGGACATGCATCCTTATGGTGGGACAGCGTTTAGGCAGAAAGAAGGAGATTAAACAAACAACCAATCAAGAAATGGGCCAGGATGGAAGCAAAGCTGAAAGAGAAGTTCCTACCGAAAGATTATCAGATTATGTTGTACAGACAGGTACAGAACCTGAAACAAAGGGGAATGACTGTTAGGGAGTTTACAGAGGAATTCTATAAATTGAATCTGCGAGCAGGGTATGTGGAAGATACCTCAGAGAAAACAACCAGATTTGTAAATGGCTTGAGAGGGGAGATTTTGGATGAAATTGGTATTCTTTCACCACAGACATTGGATGAGGCCTATCAGTTTGCGCTGAAGGCAGAGGAGAAAATAAATCGGAAACAGAACACCAAGAGAGGAGGTGGTTCTGGCAGGGGGAAAGGCAAGGTTTATGGCAGAGGTAGAGGTGCAAGTCCAAATGAGGAAGGCAGCAGTTCCAAATCTGCTGGTACAACAGATAAGGGCAATAGCAACAGGGAAGGACGACCATCTCAGAGAGGACGAGGATTTGGTCGAGGCAGGGGAACTGTCCAGTGTTACCGTTGTCATAAATTGGGACACAAGTCTTATGATTGTCCTGAAGGTGAACCAGCAGGCGGGAGAGGAACCTATGTTACTCAGCCAGAGGATGCGGAGGAGACACCTCAAGAGGCAGAGAATACACCTGAAACAGGAGAAGCCTTGGTGTTAAATAAAGTGTTGTTAAAGCCAGCAAAGGAAGTTGCAGAGCCAGATCAGCGGAAGGCTTTGTTTCACACTGTTTGCAAGTCACGAGGTAAGTGTTGTAAGTTAATCATTGATAGTGGAAGTACCGATAATTTGGTAGCTGTAGAGATGGTGGAGAAGCTGGGATTGAAAAAGCTGAAACATCCCACTCCCTACAAAGTATCGTGGCTGCAGAAGGGGCATCAACTGTTAGTTGATGAACAGTGTGAGGTGGAGTTTCAAATTGGTAAATATAAGGACAAGATCCTTTGCGATGTCATGCCAATGGATGTCTGTCATTTGCTGTTAGGATGACCTTGGCAGTTTGACAGAAGTGCAGTTCATGATGGGAAAACTAACTGCTACAAATTTGTGAAAGATGGGATCAAGCATACGCTTGTACCCATCAAGGAGGAAAACACAACAGAGGCTAGTGGAGTGAAAGCACTGCTGTTAGGTGGGAAAGAATTCATAAAGCAGATTGAGGACAGCGAGATAAATTTTGCTGTCATAAGGAGACCAAGAACAGTGGTACT
>APFE030826534.1:0-12218 GCA_000404065.3 Pinus taeda | reverse complement strand
ATCACAAAAAAAAAACAAAAAACACATATTTGGAAATCCCTTAAAAAACAATCATCTTAATATGAAAAGCAAGAAGATGAATACGATAACTTAAACAATTGTTAAATAATCAACATTTAAAAAAAATTGTGCATACTTAGGACATTAGAAAATTTTAAGTGTAAAAAATATGCCTTAAAAAAATGATGATTTACAAAATTCGCATGAAAATCATAGACATTTAAATTTTTTTATCCACACTCAATACATTAGAAAATCTAAAGTGTAAAAAATAAGCTCTCTAAAAAAAGGGGTTGATGTTGCATCAACACTTTTCAAAATCAGTACAAAAATTGCTAACATTTAAAAAAAATGTTCATACTTGATACATAAAAAATTTTAAACTATTAAAAATATGCTCCAGGAAAAAAAGGGTTGATGCTGCATCAACACTTTTCAAAATCAGCATGAAAATCACTAACATCTAAAAAAATGTTCATAAGAAAATTTAAAGCATAAAAAATGTACTAAAAAAAAGTGTATTCTGAATCAACAATTTTCAAAATCGAATTATTTTTTTGTTACCTCAAAAAAACAGGTAATCAGTGATTTTCTCGTTTGATCAATAACTATGTTAATAGCTCACACAACGATGTTAAGGCAAATACAACACAAATCAACAAGATAAATATTGAAGCCACCAAAATAGTTCAATTTTTCCAGTAGATATGAATAAAACATATAATGCAAACATCCCAAGAATGGTCCTAAAACATTTGCAATACATGCATGAAAATGTGTTGGCTCATAGAGCTTTACTTATAAGGTGAAATATCCAAGTACATAAATTATAATGGTGAACACTAGTTCCAATAATGGAACATTAAGTCAATTTTTTCTTCTCCAAAGAATATTTTTCTCTCCTATGCCAAAGCCAAGACTAGCTCTCCAAAGCTTAAGCCTCCAAAAGCCCCTTGCTTGAGTTATGAGGTTGATTTTATATCAGGAGGAATGAATTTTCATATCCTCATGACTCTTGGATTACCCTCATGGATCTTGGACTTCTAGTGTGTCCTTTGGACTTCTAAACAATTCTTGAACTTCTAAATGACTTTTTGACTTCTATACAATCTTTGTCCATATATGACCATGTGACTCTTCATGTTTTACATATGAATCTTGGACTTCCACACATTACATTTTGTCCTTTTCTTTGAAAATACATCATTACACTCCACGTGATGATGTGGCATGACACATGGACATACATTGACCACTATGATGACACTTGTACAAGTTACAACTTGACAATGATGACACATACCTCAGGATGAGGTGACAATGACAAGCTGTCTTCCTTGCTACTTCATCTTATATGCTTCATGATAGATATGATCTATGCTTCATGAATGATCTCCTTTGTTCTTCATTTTCACCCTCCAAAGTTTTTTTTTTATCAATATCAAAATATCCTGAGTCATCATGCAATGTCTTCTTTCTGTCTTGGTCTATGATTTGCTTCATGTCTCCATAATAACTTTCTTTTGTTATTCTTCTCCACAGGTGTTCCTTTATTATTTCTCCCTACTATCTACTTTTGAGCATCACCTTGTCATGATGGGAAGGTACTCCTACCAATGAAAATAATTCATGACGAGGAAAATCAATATAAAAACATCTATTTTATCACTACATAGCTCATGGAATGATCTGCTTGTGATAGGCTTGTGAGAGGGCTAACAGAAGAAGTATTGATTAGAAGGGTATAGTCCAACTCATCAAGGATTACAAGAGGCCTTCAAGGTGTGCTTGTGTGCTCAATGAGAGAGAGAAAACACCAAGGGTGCATTCTCAATGGACGAAGGAGTGAAGCTTCGGGCCTTCAGGCCTTTAGGGTGCACTCATGCACTTAGGGACAAAGAGGGTGCACTAGTGCATGTTGAAAGGATGAATGGAAAATATTCAAGCCTTCAAGGTGCACTCATGCACTCAAAGAGGGAGCAATTATTCATGCCTTAGGAGCACGCTCAAGGCTTTGAGGTTCATGAGTGCGACATGTGCTCAAAGGAGGGAGTAGTTCTTTGTGCAGAAGGAGTGCACTCAAGGCTTTGTGCTTCATGAGTGCGACATGTGCTCAAAGAAGGGAGAATTTCTTCATGCCGAAGGATTGTGCTCAAGGCTTCGTGCTTAGTGAGTGTGGTATGTGATCTAAGAGGGCAAAATTATTAGTGCTGAAGGTGTGCACTCATAGTCCTGAAGGGAACTCATGGTTTTGAAGTGCACTTAGGCTCTCAAAGTGTGATTTTAAAGGCAAGAAGGTCCTTGTTTTTCCATAGTGTGCTTATTTAGAGGAGAGAAGGTCCTTGTTCTTTCGAAGTGTTCTTTTTCACTGAGAATTTGAAGTGTGCTTCATTGTTTTCAAGTGCAATTCATTGTTTCTAAGTGAAATTCATTGTTTTGAAATGCGCTCAGGCTTGGAAGGGCACAATTCTCTCCAATTGTGGCTACTTGTTCATTTGGAAGGCACTTTTCAATGAGGGAGGTAGCACAAGGCTAGGTGACTTATCCTTATGAAGTACTAATGCACTGTGAGAGGAAGGAGACCTTAGACAAGACTTATTGCACAAGTATTGGAAGACAGATGGGCCAATGAGGCTCATGGATAAGCTGCACTCATTACATAGTAAGAAGGCTAATGCCTCTATAACCTGCGTTGAATAGTAGGACCAAGAAAGGGCTTCATAATGGCTAAGTGTGAGACTAATGGAGTAAAAGAAATAAATGCATCTGATCACTACTCAAACATGGATCACACACATGATTGTCATTGATGCATGCCAAGGGAATACTTAGGACTCATGAAAAACAATCAGACCTTGAAATGATAACAAAGCAACAATTGGAAAAATTTAAAGAAATTGAAGGCAACACATGCTAGAGTGAAGATAATAGAAATATGACACTTGTTAAGGAAAAAGCAAGCAAAAGTGATAGCTTCTTGCAAAAATAAAAGCAACACTTGTGAACACAAAGGCACACAAAAGCGAGAGTTGAGAACTCTCACAGAAATAGAAGTACAATCACGACCAAGGTGAGGGAGACTTTCAATGAAAGTGCGCACTGACTGTCGACATGAGTTGAACATCGCACAAGAATTGCCATGATGGACAATACCATGCCTGTTCAGGCTTGAATAAAGGAAGTGTTCTCATGAACTCATTGAAGACTAAGCATGTTTGTGTGAGTGACTTGAGAGTTAAGAGTTGGAAGAAGACTTAAACACCAATTGACCATGGAACGACATATTCTAGGATCCTTAGTAGGCTCCAAAATTCAAGTTTGGGAAATTGTTTTGAGGGTGTTATTGTAGCGTCAATAGTCTCTTTGGTAGACTATGTATGGATATGATGGTACCATTGTTATGAGACACTAACTGATGTGTCTTGGGAAGACCATGCATGGACAATACCATGATGATTTGGTACTGGTTTTTTGATGCTAGTAGTGATGAACTATTGTTGATGTTGATCTAAATCTTGATCTTTCCTTAGAGAAACGTTTCAACTTGTATGACATATTAACTATGATTATGAATACCTCCCTAGTTAAGAGGGAGTTCTAAAATTGTAACTATGATCGATCTTCATAAAATTATTTATTTTCATTGTACTTGAGAAAAATATGATTATTATTATTTCTAGCATGATCTTCAAGCTTTTGATTTGGTCAAAAGTGTATTTTTGAAAAGAAGCAAATTATTATTTTCAAGTGGCCCCACAAGTGTTAGGCTAGCTCATCTAGATGGTGAATTCGAATTGCCTAGAAAATCACATGATGGCTAGTTGGCTTGCCTTGAAACTCTCTCATTCAGATCACATGATGACTAGTTCGATTGCTTTGAAACTCTCTCATTCAGATCACATGATGACTATGTAGAGTGGTTAATTCGCTCTCCTTAGTATGCAATTCAAATACATATACCTTACTCATCTGCTCTCCTGTATAGTGGTTTGAGATATGTAGATATGCTCTTTACATTTATGATCTAAAGTTAGAGGTTCGAGATTTTCTCATTATTCTTGTGATTTGAAATCATAGGTTCAAGATCTACTAATTATACTTATAATTTGAAGTCAAAAGTTCTAGATCTACTCATTATTCTTATGATATGAAGTCTAGTGGCTTGATATTTGCTTCTTATTCTTGTGATCTAGTACTAGGACAAGATCTAGGGGATCTACCCAAGCCTTATAGGGAAGAGATCTAAACTCCAATTTTCTAATGTGGTGAGAGGATGAACCTCTCGTTGGTGATATTCCTAGACATTGTTAATTTTCCTTAGGGATATATTGTTCTTTACTTTGATAATTTCATTTCATCATTTACATATATAATTCACCCAGTACCATCATAACATTATTTAGATTTGCAACATTATTCAACAACATATGAAATTATGTAGAAAGAACAACAACATCATCATAAATGCAATGGAACATAAAAGGAACAATATAAGAAAATCATTCACACATAAAGACACTAGGATTGGTTGGAGACCAAGGAAAAACCCACTATGGGGAAAACCCTTTCAAATTATTCTTCTTATTAGATCGTGATTGAATGATTCGTCAAGAGAGTACAATGATCCATATCAGCAACCGTAAACCTATCCAGCAAAATAAACTAAACAATATCCATGAGATGAACCCAACAATGCTAATACTCAAAACCCTGATTCAAAAGCCTATGATAAACTATCATTGTCTACGATCAACTAAAAAACAAAACCAAAATCTACAGTAAACTGAAAAACCAAACCCTATTTCCAAACTTCACCTAGAGAGTGACAGGGACCAGGGAAAAACCCACTACGGGGAAAACCCTTTCAAATTATTCTTCTTATTAGATTTTGATTGAATGATACAACAAGAGAGTACAATGATCCATATCAGCAACCATAAACCTATCCAACAAAATAAACTAAACAATATCCATGAGATGAACCAAACAATGCTAATACTCAAAACCCCGATCCAAAAGCCTGTGATCAAATGTCACTGTCTACTATCAACTACCAAACCCTGTGGTTAATGAGTGGAATCTACAGTCAACTGAAAAACCAAAACCTAGGTCCCAACCACACCCAAATAATGATGCGTGTGCAGCTGAAACCTTCTAACCACACACATGAGCTTTCTCACCTAAGGTTATGATAAAAATCTTCATTTTTCATGTCTGCGGTCAGAAACCAAAAATCCTAGACACGTGCAAACTTCAGACCCTGCAATCTCAAACTTGTGCGAGCAAAATGTCCACGAACTATCTCAGAACTGTGTAAGACAAACAAAAGAAATAAGAATAATGGTCATAATGATGATGTCCAAATGAGGTTGAGGTCACTTGTATTTATAGCCTTCCAAGGGTGTGCAATTTTCTTTGGGGAAACCTCATCAAATATGTACATTTGGTCTTTAATTCAAAATACACTTTCCCTTGTCTGAATTGAGCGCTTCAATAATCAAACTTGGGCCCCTCAAAAAGACGAATATTTTCCCAAGGTTGGAATTTGTAATTGAGCTTCCAAATTAACACTCCCTCTCAGCTAGGGAGAAATTCCAACTACATCATATAATCATTGCAAGTATCCTATCATAAAATCATATCCAATCTCAAGAATCTCATCATCAAATGTCATCACTACTCATCTTTGCTCATTCTTGCTTATCTATTGATTGTCCCTACTCATATGCTAAACATTGTCGAATATAAAATAAGAAGAATTTGATATCAGAGTGTAGGATAAGCTAACACCCTCTATCCATCAGGGAGCCACTATTACCATCCGGAATTGCTGTTAGTAGGGAGCCTAATGCTACTACTCAAGAAACATCAGTGGGGAGCCAAATCTATGACCCACATCAACATTGGAGAGACTAACTCAATCCATAACAACATCACAGAGCACATCTCAATTTTAAACCACATCGGGGAGCTTAGTCTCAACCCAAAATCTCATGGTGGAGAAAGGCATCTCCAACCCCATATCGAGCAATAAGTGATATAGGGGAGAAAATATCAACCCATCATATTTCCCAATTGATCTTCCCAATAATTACCCTCAAGAGTCATGTGGTAGAACACTTGCATCATAATCATCTTGGGTTGTACACCCCCAGGTATACTCTCAACCCGTTGGCCAAATAGAGAGCCATAATCCCGACAAGCTCAACTTGTGGGTAGGATGCCAACTAGGGCATACTCTGCAAAGACCAAGATAGGGGAGAAACATCTTCAGCCATATGAGTAGCCGATAATGGAGGAACATATATGACCTTATTGTCTAGAGATCCCTCAACCCTAAGATCCCTCCATCTCAATTCCTCACCTTGGGAGCTCATATAGGGAGGAAGAATTGGCTCAGTGTTCTCGATCAATCCTGCTCTTTGTAGATCAGAAACATACCATTGTGATCATATCTAGTATCTGTTTAGTAATCATGTTACATTCAAATCAAATATCATATCAAAAATATATATATCACAACAAAGATACTTTATTCATCCTCCCTCTCACGGACGTGGAAACCATAAGCCTAAACTTGTCTCGTATGACAACTCTATCTCAATATATGAAGAGATCTTAGTCCCATCTATATACAATATTCTCTTCCAACAATAACCCACTCAATATTATCACAATGTATTCCTTTCATATCTAGAACCTGCTCAAACAAATCTCCAAAGAGCCAACAACATTGTACTCAACCTCAATTATGCTTAACACTATAGAATTTTCATCGAAATATCATAGTAGATATAATACTAAAGAAACACCCATATGTGTTCATGTCATCAATAATGATCCCAATCAACATCAGTGCATCCATCTAGTCACACATCATAGGAAGGATATCTCAGATGAGAAATTTATCGTCCCATGCAAATATCTCGAAGGGTGCTCGACGACAACTCAATGTGTATGAAGAGGTTTAATCATGAATTGATTCAAATTATATGCAAAACATATAAGTATATGGATGGGTGTTTGCATGAAACATCAATGCTTCAATCAAGTATCAATTGCCAAGTTAGGTTCAACAATATAAATTCATAACTTCTTAAAATTCAATAGGAGTGTCCAAGGATTTGCATTTCCACTTTCCAAAAATTCTTCAATAACTTCATGATATACGTTTCTTTTTCAAACTTTAGAATGTAACTCATCATGCCATGGTTCATCATTTCAAATTTCAAAGGCCAAATCCCTCTTACATTTATAACCAGAGGTTCATTACCTTCGAAGAATATACTATCAGTATATAAAACAAAAATCAAAGTCATACTTTGGACCACTTTTAAAGTAGAGGCTTGGATGGGCACATTTTCCTGGTTTCACGAGATGACTGTCAATGCAGACATATCAGGCTTAGGAAACTTGATTCATATAGTGAAACATAACACATGACCAAAAAAATATGCTCAGCCTTACATAAATCAATATTGTGCAATCAAATCAACCAAGTCATCTTATAGATACCAAATCAAAGCTAATATCAAAGTCATAAAAGTTTCTTCCAATAACACTATAACAAACTCATTAGACTAGGTGTTAGGTGGAGCTACCAAGTTACAAAAAGGATTTACTATCCAATCAAAATTTATCAATCCATCCTTATGATCATAGCATGAATTAGTTTTCCCATTAAATATGAATGGATACATCAGGGACAAGTCATATAAGTTTCATGCATATACCAAGAACGAGTCATATAAGTTCCATCCATTCATTGTGAGATTAATGCTCACTGAATCACAACTATTTATACATCAACCAATGTGCCAAAGAAAATGAGGCCAATAGAAAATCATTATTGAGTTCCGATATTAGTCACAAAAAATTACTATGCCCACATAGCACCGTCATCAAAGAAAATCATCAGTCGTCAAGTACCAAATCAGATCAAAACTCCAACTTGTTATCATTATGAATTCAAACAATCCATAAGTCAAAACATATCTATGAACCATCAAGCATCATGTCAAAGTTCTAAAGCATTATCAATCATCCAAGCCAATATTCTCACTATGTCAAGGCAACAAGCCTAATCTTGTCAAACCCTCACAATTTTTACCAAATACTGTCATATACTAACTTCAATGATCAAATCAAAATAACATACTAATATGCATATTTTGGTCTCTTGTAAACACAAGTTTAGTCAACACTTTTACATTCTCTATAGTAAGTCAAACATTCAAACTTCCCTACTCATAGAACTTTCTGATGTTTGCTCCATATTTGTAGGACTGTCATACTACAGGTGCACTTCTGATTTCATGAACGAGGCTTCAGATTTTGTGACCTATATGCATAACCACACCCATAGGATTTATTTCGTATGGTTGTGAGGCTTATAACTGCACTGATAATCTTGCTTCCCTGCAATTGGATCTTAGACTAAGGGAAACCATCTCTTCTCATATCAGAACTTGCTGCATATTAACAACATCAGATATTTGTCTTATTTATGTCAAAAATATTACTTCAACAATAAAAAATATTCCATGTATTTAATGAAAATGATAATAGGTGTAAGGATCTTGTGGCGAGTTTCTCTCTTTTAATGAGAAACCACTTTAGTCAAGTCATCAACTTGCCTATCATCATATTGTCATGCATCATCAAAACTATTAGATCATCAAGCTATATTAGATTCTTAGACATATATACATCATAGTCATAAGGCATCATCATCACATATGAACATGACATCAAATTTTCAGCAAGAATTAGCGTCATATGATTAGGGAAGCTAATAGGTGTATCATCATACTTCAAAGATTATAATCACTACATCACTTCTTTATCATTAACCATCAAGGCAGGGCATCTATTAGATTCCTATAATACTAGTGTAGCCCCCTTATTGTTATTGTTTTGCCCATGTAGCCCCCATATTGTTATTCTTGTGCCCCATAGAAGAGCACTATTATTATTGTTGTGCCCCATAGAAGAGCACTATTATTATTGTTGTGCCCTTACATTATTATTGTGATGTAGGCTTTGATTATATTGTGACCCCCTAAACTCCTATATATACAAAGGAGACCTTGTCATTTGGATCATCCAAGAATTGTTAATTTATGTAATGTGAAGGATGTTTCCCCCTCGAAGAGGATAAATTTTAAGTCATTGATTTATCCTTTCTTATATTTTGTGAGTTGGTTGCATAATATTTGGTAACAAAGCTTTGGATTCTAGGGTTTCGATTCTCCAAACAACTCATCTTTGCATTTTCGCTATAATTTTTTTTTTTTTTTCTAAGTGGCTTCAGAAGCTGAAATTTTGACCACATGGAGATGAAATCTTGGTGAACTTCGTGTAAAAATTTCAGATTGGTTTGCTATATTTTATGAGATATGACCCGAGGAAGTTAGGGCTTTTCGGGCTCCAAAATTCAATCTCAAACAGGTCACTAGGGAAAATTATCATAAATTTCATTTCAGGCATTGGAATTGAATTCTATAAAAAGTTTCTAAAAGTGCACAGACTATGGTTTTTTGTGTAGCAATTTTAGGGCCAAAGGTTGAAACAATGACACGTCGCATCCCATACAACTTAGCTCTATTGAACCAGTTCATAATCATGTCATCATGGGAGATTTGGCATAACTATATATTGAAGAATCAAATATTGGTCTGACTTGTGGCATTGGAAAGAAGATTTAGAGGGATAATGTAGGACCAAATTTCAAACCCCGAAGATCCAAGATTACAAAGTTACAACTGTTTCAAGGCCGAGATCCTAAAAACATGAACACTATGTGTATTTTTTTTTTTTTTAAATTACATAACTTTCGCTTGAAAAATCAGTTTGAAGTGATTCCAAGGGAATATTGAAGCATAGATATCAGTATTGGGTTCTAAAATGCCTCAAAAAAAATTTAATTCCACACCCATTAAACCCTCAGAAAGCTCTACTATGACACATGAAGAGGAAGAATTGTAGCATGATATATCAAAATTAGAGGACCAAGTGCACCAAATTTCACTCTCATAAAGAGAAACCAAAAATGAACTAAAAGGGGACATGGATGGTTTAAAAGAATAAATAGAAGGCGACATGGATGGTATAAAAGACAACATGGAAATTTTTAAAGTAGACATGGATGCAATGAATGTCAAACTAGAAGGGTTGACAAAGTTGTTGCAAGAAAGACTTCAAGGTGGTGACAAGATAATCTATGAAAATGATGATGAGGAAAAAAGGAATATGAATTATGATTTTAGGGACTCCAATGTGGGGTTTAAGAACCACCACATTTTTATGAGAAAACGTTTTTCTTCGTAAATCACATGATATTTCATTTTTCTATGCGTTTCGAACCAACTAGTGTGGATCATCGTCAAGACAAGTTGAAGAATCAGATCATGGCTGCAAATTAAATAGGGAGAGCAGATAATCAAATGGCTAGGTTTGACTGAAAAACGGTTATACTGAAAAATGGCTATATTAGATCATACTGGAAAAACGGATAATATTGACCAAGAATGGCTAGATTTCACTAATTAAGTTGTATAATTATATAATTTTATTATGCTAAAATAAACATTATTTTAATAACTATCATGTGTTATTTAAGTGAAAAGTTAACCATATTTGAGTTAACTAGGGAATATTTATAATAAATTGCAGTATAATAATATATCTAGGGAAAATAATTATTAAAGGATTATTAATAACTAATAATAATTAATATTATATTACTATTATAATAATTTATAGTATTAATCTTATTATTAATGTCTTGCGTAACTAATTAATAATTTTTATTTTTTATTTTCAGTAAGGCTATTTAATTGGAATAAGTATTAATAGATCTAGGATATTAGTAAAAGTAAGGATTTATTATTAACATAAATAACACTAATTATTGTTATATTATATATACTAGATCATATAGATTAGTCATTAAAAGGGAATTAAAAGTAATATTAGTTATAGTAATAGTGTTATTCTTATTATTAATGGTTAGGGTATCAATTTATTAGTGATCTAAAAGGAACTTATATTAATAGTTCATGGGATATTAGGAATTGTAAGGATCCATTGTATTATTATTATTAATCTAATAGTGTTTAAATAATAGTATTTAATTAAAGGATAAGTATCTAATTTTATTACTCAAGTCGTCTACTTGGAATATAAAATTGCTAATAAATATCTCATACTATATAATCTAACCTATTAGAAAAATATTTATCAAGGAAGAATACCAAAGAGGATCAAAGAACCATGGCTAAAGAGAGCAGGTTAAGGGAAAACAAGGGGAAATTTTCTTTAAAAGAAAACTAGAACAAGCTATTAAAGGAGGGAGGGGAGGAAGGGAAGGAAACGACTAGGACATGAAGGGTGTCTATATTATTCCTAGTTCCTGTGGGACTCCCTATATTGGTGAGACTAGACGCTCCATTAATCAAAGGATTAGTGAGCACGCAATTGACCTTAAACATAGGAGAACCAAGTCTTCCACACTTGCAGAGCATGCGGAGAAGACCAAACATCATGTTTGTATTGAAGAGGCTAGTGTTATTGCTAGAGTTCCGCAGTTCCATCACCGAAAATTTAGGGAAGCCCTTGAAATTGAAAGAAGGTCTAGCAATATCAATAGAGATGACGGTTGGAAGATCAGTAGTTGTTGGATCCCGACCCTTGCTTCCTAGTAGTTTCCTTCCCTTCCTCCCCTCCCTCTTTTAATAGCTTGTTCTAGTTTTCTGTTAAAGAAAATTTCCCCTTGTTTTCCCTTAACCTGCTCTCTTTAGCTATGGTTCTTTGATCCTCTTTGGTATTCTTGATAAATCCTTTTCTAATAGGTTAGATTATATAGTATGAGATATTTATTAGCAATTTTATATTCCAAGTAGACGACTTGAATAATAAAATTAGTTACCTATCCTTTAATTAAATACTGTTATTTAAACACTATTAGATTAATAATAATAATACAATGGATCCTTACAATTCCTAATATCCCTTGAACTATTAATATAAGTTCCTTTTAGATCACTAATAAATTGATACCCTAACCATTAATAATAAGAATAACATTATTACTATAACTAATATTATTTTTAATTCCTGTTTAATGACTAATCTATATGATCTAGTATATATAATATAACAATAATTAGTATTATTTATGTTAATATTAAATCCTTATTTTACTAAAATCCTAGATC